>LOEQ01002636.1:29710-99021 GCA_001685075.1 Bramus lutescens | reverse complement strand
AGAGAGAGAGAGAGAGAGAGAGAGAGGTGTGACTTGCCTGACAAAGAAACTAAGGGACAAAGGGAGCCCTGGTGAGATGCAGACACAGTGATTGAGAACCTGTGTCTGAAACCACACCAGGTTCAAATTCAGATCTACCATTCTCCCCCTGTCTGGATGTAGGCCGGGTACTTGACCCTTTGATACCTCTATTGCCTGCTGTAGAACACAGTCTGTCACACAAGATTACTACAAGCATGGCCTTAACGAGGAATATTCATAATGTGTAAGGAAGTAGTGCCCAACACAGAGTCAACAAAACCAACAACAAAACCAGCAGAGCTGGGCTTCGTGGTTCGCGTCTGTAATACCAGTGACTCAGGGTGCTGAGCCAGAAGGATGGGAAGTTCAAATGGGTCAGTGCTCATGCGCATGCCTAGGATGCTAGATGTCCAAGCCCCAGAATTGAATAGAATAGAAAGAAAGGAAGAAAAAAAAGGGAGGGAGAAGAAAAAGTGAACCTTCTCCGAAGCTCCTGATTTGGAGAGGGGTGCAGCAGCAATCTGGAACATGGGCTGAAAGGAGTCTCAGTGCCTGTCTGTCGGCCATGTTACAAAAGGCAGACAATGGAACAAAGAGGGTGGGACAGATGCTGGCTGGCAGCTTGGGCTTTTCTGGCATGCTTTCTCACTGTGTTCCCTCCCCTGGAACCTTCCATATGTCTCCTCAGCTTCGCTTCAGCTACTGGACCTTTGGGAACAACACGGTTGGTAGTACGACCACATTCCGCTGACATCCCACAGAAGGAAGGCCTGGTAGGAGAGGCTGGGGTCCCCTGCAGGAAGAGGCATCAGAAGTCCAAGTCAACAAGGTCGATGTGGAGCTGGGTCACAAAGGCAGCCTGAGGGAAACTCTAGAGCGATGAGGCATTTCTTACTAACCTGAAAGCAAGTCTTTTCTTTTCCCAACGTGCTTCTTTAAGGGTTAATTCAAATAGGGTTTGTAAGGTGAAGTCTGTTCCAATCAGCAGTTCCTCCCCTCTCAGGAGTTCTCACACAGAAATGGTTCCCCCTCCTCCGGGGCTCAGAAGTCCCCACCCCTGTCTAAAGGAGCCCAGTGTCTCCAGCTCTTCACAGACCCGCTCTTGTGTTCCTTTCTCTCCTCCCACTCCCCCTTGAGTTTCTTCAAGGTCCAGGCTAGATTTCCAGGCTACATCTCAGCTGGGATTCCCCTTGCTCTCACAGCCCTTGCAGGGAAAGCACAGAGGCGTGCAAAAGTGTGGGGGCCGTGAGGGTGGGCTGCGGCTGCCGAGATGTACCGGAGCCCTGAAACTGGAGAGGGGGCAGCCATCAATCACAACTGGCAACATAGAATATGCATGAGAGCCAAGGGACCAGGGAGGACTTTGAAGCCGATTTTTCAGCCCACAGCTGGGGACTTGAGGAGGAGGAGGAGGGCTGATGGAGAGGCACGAGGAGGGAGAGAAAGCAGGAGGGGGAGGGGATAGCTGGCAGAGTGCCCCGAGAAGAAGCAAGATGAAAGACGAGAAGCAACCAGGAGCTGCTGAGCGGCAGAGAGAGACAGAGACAGGTTTGGCCTCTAGGGGCAGCCAAGAGAACCAGGGAGCCGGGAAAGTAAACACCTTTTTCTCCCGGTGAAAAGCCCTCAGGTTTTCTTTGTGAATTACCTTCCTTCCGTGCTCTCTGTCAGTGAGCTGCGACACACTCCCTCAGGCCAGCTTCAGGCCTCAGGCTGGAGCCTTCCAGGGAGAATCAACCTTCCTGCCGGTAATTCAGAGCGCCTCCCCACTTCCCACAGGTGACCTCTGGTTCCTGTACATCCCATTGTATCCCCTTCCGAACTCTACAGACCAAACTTGCATCCTTAGATAGGCCGAAGGCGTGCGCGTGCTTCTCTGTAGTTCTGTTTGAGAATTATATATTCTACCACAAAGAGCAGCGGTCCTTTTCTACTTTTTAAATTTTATTTGAGTTCAGTTTGAACTAAAGTGTGTGCATAGATGTGTCTTTGGGGAGTGATGTGCATGATGTGTGTGAATGTGGCATGTATATATCATGACACCTGTGTGGAGGTCATAGGACAGAATGCTAGAATTTATATGCAGGGTTCAAACTCAAAGTGGCACTTGCTTCTTTCCATAGATTCTGATCTCACTAGTTTGGAACTTTTTAAAAACTTTTTAAAAATGACAGCCTTATTTTATCTAACTGTCTTTTGGGAGAATTGATAGCCCAGGATGCATGGCAAAATTAAATTAAAGAATCAGGATGTTATACGAATCAATGAGAATATTAAGTTTAAAAAGCACTAAATGCTAAATAAGTTGGAGCATTCTATCATGCAGGGTGGAACCGAACGGAAGGAGAAACAGTAAATACAATGGAGAAGAGACATAATAATACAAGATCTGGGATCTTCAAGGCATGTGGGCTCAAAGTAACATTCAATCAGAGGCTGTCACCAGCCAGCCCAGCACTAGAAAGAGAAGAGAGGTTCTTAAAAAGTAAAAGAGACATCTAAGTGCCTTTCAGTCTAAATGACAGATGCTAGCTGCCATGCCATAGATGTGAACTGTCCCCTACAGGCTCATGTGTCCAAACACTTAGTTCCCAGTTGGAGGTCATGGAATAGCTTAGGAAGCAAGGTCTGGCTGGAGAAACTGTGTANGGGCGAGAGAGTGGCCTCTGTCTGGTTCCAGTTTGACCAGGTTCTGCTTTCTGGACAAGCCCCTCCTACCATACCAGAAAGCTGAGAGTCAGTTCTGCTCTCCACGCCTTCCCCACTGTGATGGGCAGCACCCCTTAAACTAGAAATCTTTCCTCCCTTAATTTCTGCCTGGTGTCCTGTCACAACAAGGAAAAATAACCAAGGTGCTATCCAAGGCCAGGAAGATCACCTCAGAATTGCTTTCAAACTGTGCCGGAGCAGAAGAAAATTCCTCTGCTTCCTTGGATACAGACTGTGGCAGTTTGAAAGAAAATGCTCCCCAAAGAGAGTGGCACTTTTAGGAGATGTGGCCTTGTTGACGTAGGTGTGGTCTTGTTAGAGGAAGTGTGTCACTGTGGAGGCAGGCTTTGAGGTCTCAGGTGTGCTCAAGATACCACCCAATGTCTTAGTTCACTTCCTGTTGCCTTTGGATCAAGATGCAGAAGAGTCCAGCACCATGTCTGCTTGCACATTGCCATGCTCCTTACCATTATGACAATGGACTAAATATCTAAAACTAGAAGCCACCACCTCAATTATATGTTTTCCTTATAAGAGTCGCTGCGGTTGTGATGTCTCTTCACAGCAATAGAAACCCAAACTAGACAGAGACTTACTATAGATAGTTCCCAGGCTCACTCAGGTCTGTGCAGCTCTTCTGCCATCTCCTCTGCTGGTTCCCTCCCCTCTCCCTGGTTTACTTTGCTGCATTTCTGTGTGTTATAAGATCTTCCGGAAACTCAGAGACAATGGGGGAAGTCCAGATTGCAGTGTCAATGTCCCTGGTAATGGTACAGACTCTGGCATGGAGCCAGAATGCATCCGGCTCCGCTTGAAAACCCCAGTAGGCTACACAAATCCTTTGGGGGTGGGTAGGAACAAGACCCAGGAGGAACCCTAAGAACCCTCTAGTGGATACTCAGAAGATGGAGAGGTCTTTCCTAGGTGCAAGCGAGGGCCCAGGGAAATCACCTAACCAACTCTGTGTGTGGAAAGAAAGATTTGAGAAATTCGAAGTATCAAGGCTATCTGAGGGGCTGGGGGACAGAGAGAACAGCAAAATGGCAGCCAGAACTGGGATAGTTTCAAGGAGACAGGTTTGCGGTGGGAGGAGGTGTATATGCTAGCACAGCCTTGGAACCAGAGCAGTGGGAGTGGGGCTCGAGGACAGAACAGCCTGGGAACTAGCGTGGAGTCTTTGATCTGCTTCAGGTTTGTTTGCCTTAATGGGGAGTGAGGTGCCCATTGCCATGGTAGCTGGCTATAGGGGCAGATGAGAGAAGCAGTGGTTTTTCTGGACAGACAGGAACCTGTTTCTGAGGAATGCTGTTTCTAAGCTTTTGTTTATCCTTCAGCAATCCTTCTGCTTTCCAGCCAGAGTCCAGTGTGGGCTGAGCCCAGGCTGTCCTTCACAGCATGTCAGCCGCACTCCCATTTTGGAGGCCTGTTTTGGACCTAACACTGGGCGTCTTCAGAAAGGGCCCCAGACAGAGGTGTAGGTTAAAAAAAAAAATTCAAGCCAGATATGGGTTGAAAGGGTCACTGTACTGATAGACTAATACCCTCTCCACAAGGTGTCCAGAAAGATCCAAACTTCCACAGTCTGTGAGTACGCACTGATATGATTAGGGGAGTTACCCTGACTTTGTATCCAATGTCACATGCAGGTCCTGG
This sequence comes from Bramus lutescens, assembly GCA_001685075.1. Lineage (NCBI taxonomy): Eukaryota > Metazoa > Chordata > Mammalia > Rodentia > Cricetidae > Bramus > Bramus lutescens. Next base: position 94,641 of record LOEQ01002636.1, on the reverse strand, counting down.
CTATAATAGAGGGAGGCAGGGGTGCTAACCAGAACTCACGTGACAGGGAAGCCAAGGTCAGAGTCAGGCAGGGCTAGCAGCCTCTAGAGCAGGTGTGCCCCACGCAGTCCATGGGCTCCACGCATCCCAGGATAGTAATGAATGTGGTCCAACACATTTGTAGATGACCACATCCTGCATTGTGTCATAATGTCAAAGGGTTGGACATCCCTGTAGTCTACGAGACAGACTGTGCAAGGAAACAGACCTCTCTCTTCCTAGAGGCTCCGAAAAGAAGAGCTGCCCACCGAACTCACGCCACACTTCTGACCCCCAAACTACAAGGTGGTAACTTTATATTGATTTAGGTTTGTGGCAATTTGTTAAAGCAGCAACAGGAAGCACCCACATGACCTGTCTCCCCCGTGGCTTGAGCTGTTTCTGGGTAAGCCTGTAGCATGGCGCCCTTCGTGGCTTTTAAACTTCTCCCTCCTGACATCAGTGCCTCCATTAGCACTGTCATTTCTGACTGTGAACTGGCCCTTCCGGGCCATCTCAGGCACCCGCTGGTTCAGTTTAATGGTTTCCACAAGCACAAACATTGGAAGGAGGAAATGATGCACACAGACACTGAGGGGCCGGAGCACCTGCAGGGCCTTGTCCTCACAGGATAACGAGGATGCCGGGAAGGATCTCCTCAGCTGAGAACAGCTCCTCTACCATCCCTCCCAGTCACCCTCAGGGACACAGCATGTGTATGAGCATGCCATGGAGATTGTCCTTGCAGATGGGCATGGTGGGGGCTGCCCCCATAGAGGTGCTGCAATGGCAGGCAGGTTGTGTGACTCTGGGCTCCCAATTGCTACGGCCACCTGAGTTTGTCCTTAAACAGGCATCAAAGGAGACCTTTCTGAGCCTCCGGAGCCTCCTGAAGGGAACAAGGCCAGTCTCTATCCCACTCCACAGAGGCTGGAGCCCGTTTCAAACATTTCTGAACTCACCTCATGAAAGCCACTCTCTACTCCAATGTTCCCACCACAGGCAATGGCTCTCAACTCTGAGGGCCCCACTAACAGTTGCTCCTGCGCCAGACAACCCACCATGCTTAGGGGCAGAGGAGATGGCTCAGTACATGAGGTACTTGCAAACATAAGGGCCTGAGTTTGATACCTAGAGCCCATGTGAAAAAGCCCAGGGTGGTGACATGCATTTGTCATCCTAACACTGGAGGCAGAGATGCACAGAGCCAGCAAACCCTGGGGCTGCTGGCTGCTTATCCTACCTACTTAGTGAATGAGAGACTCTATCTCAGGCACCTAAGGAAGGCTGCCACTTGAAGTTATCTTCTCTCCACATGCACATGTATGTGCATATTATGCATACTTACACACACACACACACACACACACACACACGCCTCTTGAGGTTGAATAGCCAAATTCACCTGAATTCATTTCAAGTCTCAAATCCCTCTGTGTTTGCTCTGACATGGACCAGCCGAGGGGAATACTACAAGACCACCCATTCATCAGCTCCTAACTCTGTCACCCTGGACAGCTGCACGTTGATGCTTGAGAGACTGCAGGGCATCCTCCTGTGGAAGGTCTGGGCTCACTTCTGCCTACTCTAGTCAGCAGGTCAGGAAGAGGGTCACAGGATGTTGTCCTAGTGGAGACAATCATGGGACTAGGGCATAGTTTGGGAGCGGGCTGTGACAAACGTGTGATTCAGACAGGCCTCCCTGCTCCTCGTGCGCTGATGGATACGACAGTGAAGTGTGATGTACCGGGCACTTTGCAGGTGTCTTCCTAATCCACTCAACTATCCCATCACTCCTATTCTCCCGGGCTTCAGTGGAAAGTCACTGAACAGCTACAGCCGAAGCGACAAGTGTTCCAGCAGCTAAGGGCAGCAGAGCTTGAGTCCTGCCTGAGGTCCTCAGCCAGTTCCAGGCCAGCCGGGGCTACATAGCAAGACTGTCTCAAAAACAAAACGGCTCCCCAAATGACAGGTTTCACCTTCTTCATTAGGCCCCATACTGCTAATGGCTGCCCCCTCCACTCAAAAGCCCTGCTTAGAAATGCAGGTGAGAAACTGTGGTCTGACTTACATTGCTTTTCTCCATTGGAAATTCCCAGTCTGGAAAACTGACAGAGCCAGTCACACACAGGTGAAAAGACAGCCCTTTAGTCCTTAGTATAAGATGTGAAAGAGTGACCAGCACGGCCACTGTCCGGGTCTATATTTGTTATGATTCAAATCTGAAATGCTTCTCATGAGCTTATGTATTTGAGAACTTGATCCCAGCTAGTGACGCTGTTTGGGGGTTACCTTTAGGATATGGGGTCTAGCTGGCAGAGGTGGCACTGGATGGTTATTCCTGCCTGCCCCTGGTTCTGTCTTAGCTTCTTTGGTTTCCCTGTCAGCTACCCAGATAGGACAAGCTGCCTTGCAATTCTGCCAACATGAACTGAGCTGTTCCTGCCATCATACCTTCCTCAGCGAAATGGACTAAAACTCCTTGAAATCAGGAGTCCCAATAAACCCGTCCTCTTTCAAGTTGCTGCTGATGAGTATTTTTGTCTCAGTGTTGAGAAAAGTAACTAATACGATATTATTATCGTCTTATCATTTAAATGGCTGGGAGTCAAAGTCAGGGCCTTGTGCTATAGCACTGCCTCTTTTATTATTTTTAAAGTATTTGTTTTGCCAATTAAAATATAGTCTTTCAGAAGTCAGGACCATTACTAATTGTTTTTAGCACCCAGCCTCACCAATGGCTTGCACGTTATAGATATTCATCAACTCCCATTCTCACCAGTGGCTTGCATGCTCTAGGCATTCATCAGACTCTGTTGAGTAAATGATGCACGTATACAAACTAGTCTGTTCTTTAGGCATAGGACGATAGGGAAGCGGACAAGTCTGAACTCAGTGAAATTCCCTTCTGGGTATGACTGAAGCAAAGTAGAATATTGTTCCCTGAATTTATGTAATTTCTTCTTATACCAACTTAATCCCCTGAAACAGACATCGCTGGCTTCCTGATTCAGCACCATGACTGACCTTGGTTGGCTTTAAGTGCTGTTGTTGTGTTCCCACAACGGACTCTATAACAGACCAGCTTAGGAATTAAGCCAGGGTACTGTGCAAAACATGGTAACTGGTAACCCGGCCGGTCACTGGCCCCTTCCAGATTCACATAATCCTCATTCTAGACTCCAGTACTCATGGCAGACTGAGCATGTTTGATCATTTCTACTCTGTCGAATTGCCACTGAAAATGACAAAGGCGTTTATTTCAAATGAGGAAAGATGACAAAGACACAATGAGAGAAGATCACTCTAGACAGAAGATGCCTGTACAGTTCAGGAAGTGGACAATGGATACATGATAATTGACTTGGCAGAATGTAGAAAGTAAAATTAAGCGCTAAAGACAGGGAAGCTGATTATAAGCATGCTAATTTGCACCATCAAATCCCAGAAGGCTTGGGGATTTGAAGTGGGGAGCTGACTATAGAGCCAATGGGTAAAATGGGACTCTTAGACCCCCCCATTCCTCTTTATCCACAGTGGGTTTGTTGCTCCTTTTTGACTCTGGCATAAGATGGCAATATTATTGTCTGGAAAAAATAATCCCAAGAGGTTCTAGACCCAACCAAACCAAATGAAAAACCAAGAGAAAGTACTTTTAGCAACATGATGGGGATTAAATGAAAGCCACCCCCCCACACACACAACAATGAGATTCACAGTCCCTTCTCCATGAGATTCCTAAGCTTAAGCAGACTGATTTATGTTCCTCAGTCAGAAAGCTGAGGGTACCTCTTTAAGGAAATGGAAAAGCTCAAGAGAAAATACAGGTGGATATTTATGGAAACACTTCTCCATATTCATAATGCTCCCTAGTAACCAAGTCCGTCTGTGATTCCACAGTGAGCCAACAGCCTAGGATTCCCTGTCATTTAAAGAAAGCCACCAACATAAAGGGCAAAGCCCAACTAAGCAAATGGGAAGAGGGACCCCGAGAGCAGAGGAAATGGAGAAAGCAGAAATTCTTTCTTAAATCCTTGTATTCTTAGAGGTGTAGAGAGATCTTCTGGAGGACCCAGAGTGATGGCGCAGTGGGTAAAGGGCTGTCTGTGCACGAGGCCCTGGGACCAGAGTCCCAGTGCCCACGCAGCAGGTGTCTAAAGCCCCAGAACTGGAGGGCAGAGACAAGCAGATCTCAGGGACTTGCTGGCCAGCCAGTCTAGACAGCTGGTGAGCTCCCAGATTGGGGAGAGACCATCTGACATAAAGAAAGATAAAGTGGGCAGCAATACAGTATACACAGGTGAATAAACCTTCCTCATACATTCACATGGGTGCACATGCATGCGCGCGCACACACACATACACACACACACATACAGGTCTTGTGCCCATTTTGCTATAAGGAAGAAATAATTCTTTGTTAACTCATTCATTAGACGTTTACTATGCCTCTTTGTACAAGGCTCACACTATTCCAGGTGATAGAAACACAGGAGTTAATAACTAGGGTACAAAACACTTAGACATCCTGCATCCATGAAACAGTTATAGCGGGCACCACTAGACAACGTGTAAAGAAATAAGTTAGATATAATATGGAAGAATAAGGTACATGCTAAGAAAAATCTGGGGGAACAAGGAATGGGGACAGGCAGAGCTAACAGGCAAGATTTTAATTTTTTAACTTTTAATTTTAATAATTTTCTGTTTTTTGAGACAGGGTTTCTCTGTTGCTTTGGAGCCTGTCCTGGAACTCGCTCTGTAGACCAGGCTGGCCTCGAACTCACAAAGATCCACCTGCCTCTGCCTCCCGAGTGCTGGGATTAAAGGCATGCACCACCACAGCCCAGCCAGGTGAGATTTTATAAATTTACCTCAATGATCAAAGAAGACATCACCGGCAACTTGACCCTCAAACATAGACACAATGGAGACTAAGGAACAAGTAGAGGAACAAGAACTTGCCAATTAAATCTATTACAGCCAAACTTGAATATACTCTAAGAACATCTGGAAACGCATGAAGCTGAACACATGAAAGGTAGAGAAATGTGAGTCAAATAATCCCAAACTAACTCCAAAATGATGTCTTCTAAGGCCTTTCTTTATTAAGGGGGAAAACTCAAGGAATAGGAATGGGGGTCCAACCTCAAGGTGTGGAGCAGAGGAAAAAGAGCCGGGAGCTGGGTGGGACAGCAGCTTTATGGGAACCCAAAAGTCATGCCCCCACCTGGTCCAGCCTCTTAAAGGCCATTGGCTGAAGGAGGTTCCCTATCACCTCCCCCTTTTGTCTAAATAAGAGAGTTCCAAACCTAATACAAAACTATATACAATAAGAACAGATATCAAGTATAAAATTAGAATTACAATCAGCTTAAACAATATTAAGCAAGGAGCATATGCCAAATGTTTTTAAAAAAATCATTCTATCCTAAGGAGTCTAAGTCTTGTGTTAGAAATGACTTGGCTATATCAAAAGAGGAAGGTAACTACAGACTATCTAATCTTTAACCCCATCGAAGGCCTGAGAAGGGAGATAATATTACTTGAGTAGGCAGGAAGTGCCACAAACTATGTGTATGTATGGGGGGGAGTTTGGGGGTGTATAGCATATGTGTGTCTATGTGTACATGTGTGTAATTCAATACCTATCTAAAACATAACTTTTACAATTAGACCATAAAATATAACAGCCCAACTGAAAGATAATATATGAAAACTGGGCAGACATTCTGCAGAGGAAGGTAAACAAGAGGCCAAAACTACACGAAAAAGCCTTAAAATTATTAGAAAGCAGGGAAATATGACATAAAAGAGTAATGAAATACATTTTGCATCAGTTTCTAAAAACAATATCATTCGGGCATTGTGGCACGATGCCTTTAATCCAGCACTACAGAGGCAGAAGCAGGAAGAAATTTAAGGCCAGCCTGGTCTACATAGGGAATTCCAGGGCAGTCTTGGGAAATATAGAGACCCTATCTCAAACAACTACAACCAAATCCAAAAACAAAAACAAACAAACAAAATCTTTGAAAAACTTTAAAATTTTTATTTTTATTTATTTAGTGGTGGGGCCTGTGTGACACACTTGTGGAGGTCAAAGGACAACTTGATGAGTCAGGACTCTCTCCTTCCCACATGGATCCCAGGGATTGAACTCAGGTCGTCAGGGTTGGCAGCAGATGCCTTTACCCACTGAGCCGTCTCATCAGTCCTGAACAATGTTCTAAGTTGTAAAGAATTACAGATTTACTGGAAATTGCAATGAGGGCAGATAGTGCTCTTCCTGTTTCCCCTTCCGATTGCATCTGTTTGTTGTTTGTGTTGAGACAGCTTCTCCTGTACTGACTGAGCCAGATCCCCAGGCCATCTGGTTCCATCTCCCAGTCTTTCCTCCCAATATCCCACTAAAGACACTGACAGTTCTGTTGTTAGTGTGGAGGGAGCGGGATGCCCATACTGATGATGAGATGGTAAAATGGCACCTTCTTTGGAAGCCAAGCCTGTGACTTGATGATTCTATTTCTAAATGTAAAGAAATGAAAGAGAAATGAAAACATCTCCATAAAAATGCTTCGGCAAAAATCTACATTGTGTGTTCACATTAGCTCCAAACTAGAAACAACGAGGTCCCCATTAAAAGAAACATGGACAAAGAATAGGGGCCTCATAAAGTGAAACACAGCTCAGTGATAAGAAAGGACTGTGCTGTGCCTCAAGAACATTGAAAAGGGCTGGGCATGTGGCTCACCTAGAGGAGATAGTGCTTGCCTAGCATATTAGAGGCCATGGGTACTAGCTACAGCGCCATTTAAAACCAGTCATAGCAGCATACACCTGTAATCTCAGCACTGGGCATGAGGGAACAAAGGATCAAAAGTTCAAGATCATCCTTGGCTACAGTGAGTTCAAGGCCAGTAATGGGCTTACTGGAGATCTGGTCTCAAACCAAACCAAACCAAACAAAACCAAAATGACTGCAAAAACTTATGACCCTCTAAAACATTATGCTCATACAGGAACTCAGTAGGAAACTGTCTGTACTGTGTGTTTTCATTCTTCTTGAGTTCATGAATGCATAATGAACCTGAGTGACAATAACCAGAACAATGTCTGCCTGTCAGACACAAGGACTTCTGGGAAAAGCCCTACCCCCCAAAAAAAGAAAACCTCTTTGAGATGATGGGACCACTCCAGACCATTATTTGTATCTGGAGCTGGTTATATGGGTGAATATATTCATCCAATTAAGTGTATATTTAAGACCTGTGCCTGCTATTTTATGTACTTTTTTTTCATCATTTAAAAATATAAAATGTTTTCCATGGTGAGAAGATAATGAGATAATGTAGGGAAAATTGAGAGAGAGGGAATGCTTCTTACCTGTCAATGATATTATATTTTTAAAATTGTAAATATGTTTTACTTTGATGAAAACACAAATTTAATTCTAAAGTCTTTATGCCATTACTTGACATTTTAGTTTATTATTATTATTACAATATTGATTTTATAAATAAAAATCCCATAAGAGTAAGTCACTTACTGAAAATTAAGATCCTGAGTGTAGCCTGTCAGTCATCTTACCAGCTGCTCTTTGAGCAGACACACTGTGTTCTTGAGAAGTACTGGTGAGAGCTGCCCTCAGTCAAGGGGCTTTTATGATTCTGACCTGAAGGATAACGGAGCGGGGAGTCGGGGAAGCTTCCCTCTGCCAGCAGCAATCATTTCCTGCCTCCCGTTTAAATTCTTAATCACTTGATACCTTGTGCCGCCAATATTCTCAAACCATTTGTGCTATTACTTCCATTTTCCAGGAGTCTAATGCCATGGATAATGCCTGCCGGAAGATGCCACAAGCTTGGCTTTTTATGTAAAGAAGTTTGGTGCTTCAATATTTAATGCTCCAACAGTGGAGATGCAGGGGATACACGGGCTCTTTGCTAGAGGAGACTAAGAAATAAACCAGTCTCTCCCATCTCCTCTCTCTCTCTCTCTCTCTCTCTCTCTCTCTCTCTCTCTCTCTCTCTCGACAGTCTTATGCAGCCCAGGCTGGCCTTTCATAGCTGGAGGTGGCCAGCAGCTTTGGATCCACCACCCTAGAGCTATGTCTGTGGGCATGGGTCTCCATGACTGGTGTTTGCTGGGACTGAATCCCGGGCTTCACGCATGCTGGACAAGCACTCTACCAACTGAGCCACACCCCCAGCCAAACAAGAAGTTCTCATCACAGATTTCAAACAGGTTTCCTGTTCCTCTGAATGAGATGTGTGCAGAGGACTATAAGATGGAAATGCCACAGAATGCAGATGGGAGATGGAAATGACCCTAGAGATCACAGTCCTAGAACAGGGGTCCTAAGTGAGCGTTCTTGAGGTGAATATGATTATCGGGGAGAGGAAAGCCACATTATACTCTCCCTGAGAGCTACAAGGGACCACAATGACCTCTTGTTCCAAATACTTTCACTTTACATATGAAGGGGGAGGGGTCAACACTGTGAACATAGAGCTGGGATTTCTATTTTAACAACCTTGGTCTTTTTCCTACCCGGTTTTCGCTTATTGGAGGGACAGTCTTGATCATGGGCTTAATCTGAGCTCTTTTGTAAATCAGAAATAAAGACTCAGTCTCCATTACTTCCAATCTGATAAGAATCAAATGAAATAGAGGTTTGGGAGCTGTTTTGTTAACTCTCTATTAATGCTGACTTTTACATTAACGGAAAGACTTTTAAAACCAGTAGTCAGGTCTCCCAAGGCAGCCCCATCAGTCTGAAAACGCAGCAGCTCTCAGGTAGAAGTCCATTTTCACCAAGGACAACACCATGACTAGGGTTACTGGCTTCTGGGGGAGCTGGACGCAAGTAGAAACTGGGATGTGTTCAGAGGTTTAGACAGCAGTTAGACATGATAATGCAGACTGCATTCCCAGCATTCAAGAGACTGAGGCAGGAAGGTAGTAAGTTCAAGGCCAGTCTGAGCTACACAGTAAGATGAGAGGTGGTGGAAGAGGAGGAGAAGGAAGAGATGGGGAAGGGGGGAAGAGAAGGAGGAGAGATTGGGGAAAAGTGAGGAGAGGGAGAGGAAGAAGGGGAGGGAAGGGAAGGAGGAGAGGGAGAAAGAAGGAGGAAAGGGAGAGGAGGGGAGAGGATGAGAGGGGAGGGGAGGCTGGAGAGCGCCCACTTGGTCACAGACTAGAGCTGGGACGGAGAAGGTAGGGAAAGCAGGACTAAAGGACCAGAAGAGAGAAGGACGTGTCAGAGCCAAGCACCTCTATTCCCTGCTGGCTGGATTCACATATTCTGCAGTGGGCTGTCTTCAATGGCTCCCAGAGAGAGAAGTGCCCCATCATGGTAAGGCATGGCAGCTGCAGTTCCTGAGATCTTAAAGCCTCAGAGATGAGAGCTTGCTCAGAGCAGGATGGGAAAGTGCTCTTGTAGTCCCTTCAGAGGTTTGGAAGAGGGTTGCTGGTGACGGGCCCTTAGACCCTTATGTGGGAGGTGGTCTAGCCATCAACATTCACAGGTTAAAGGTCCTTGGGCTGGAGATGTCCCTGACTGAGCTCCACAGAAAGAAATTATTTAAAACTGGGATGGTAATAATAATAGCTTCTTTATAGGATTATCATGAGAAGGGTGATAGCAATGGCTGGTGTTAATGGAATACTATCTGCTGCGGACTGTTCAAAGCTCTTGACCCCTGTTATCTTGTTTAAATCATCACACAACACAGTTTTGGATGTTAAATGTCTTGGCAGCCAGGAGGGACCATGTGTAATCTTAAAATTAAGTTCCTTTTGAGCAAACTCTTTTATCTCTACCTTCAGGGTGCCTAGCAAGAGGTTCTAAAAGAGGCATGTCTGCAAGGGTGCTGGGAGCATTCATTAATGCCTAAAGAACACAGGCATGTCCTGGAGTCAAGGCAGTGCTTATTAAAGACCAAAGCCCTGAGAAAATGAGGATGTGAAGGCAGGATTGGCTCTTCTAGACCCTTGAACACAGAACTCTTTGGGCTAATTACCATGATTACCATGAGCAGAGAGCTTGGTTCCATCACATTCCTTAGGTCAGCTGTCAACCAGCCTGCAAGGGTTCCAGGCTACAGAACTTGCCCCTCTGCATTGGGCCCAAACATCAGAAAACATCTGTCCTGGTCAACTGAGATTCTCACACATCCTTCCACTAGAGCTGGAACTCAAAACCTAGTACCTGAGGATAAAGTGGTTGGTGACCTTTAGGGATGCTTTATTTTGTTTTGTTTGTTGAGGCAAGCAAGGTCTCATGGGGCCAGGCTGTACTTTAATTATTATATAGCCAATGATGACCTTGAACCTCTTTTTAAAATTTTTTATGTGGGGCAGAAGAGATGACTCAGTGGTTAAGAAGGTGTAACCTTCTTCCAGAGGATGCAAGTTTGATCCCAGCACCCATGTCAGGCAGCTCACCACCACCTGTAACTTCAGCTCCAGAGAATCCAACATCCTCTTTTGGCCTCCATGAACAACTGCAACCAAATGTGCATACACATACATAGAAACATACACACTAAAACTTTTTTCAAACAAAATTTTTACTCATGGGTGTTAGTGTGTACAAGTTGTGTGTGTGTGTGTGACCATGGAGCATGGAGAACAATTCCAGGTGCCATCTTCAGGAATGTAATCCATCTCATTGGTCTAAGAGTCACCATTTTGACTAGGTTGGCTGGTCAGGGAAGTCCAGGGATTCTCCTGTCTCTGCATTTGTAATGCTGGAATTCATAAGTGTATTATAAACACTTTACCTACTGAGCAATCTCACCAGCCCAGCTGTGAATTTCTTAACCTTATGCTTCTACCTTCCTTATGCTGGGTGTGTACCAGCTTTTGTAATGCTGGGCAATGAACCCAAGGCTTTGTGTGAGCTAGCAAACGTACTAGCTGGGTTACATCCTTAGCCCCTAATGGTCCCTTTGGATGCTGACAACTATTTTTGCTGATTGACTGCTTCTCATTGGCAGCCAGATCTGGAACCTGTGTGACTTCAGTGTGAGCATACCTGGCTGGATGATGAGAGGTATCTGTCCTCCCATGCCTGCCAAGCTGGGCTCAAGAGGCACAAGCCAAAGATGACTTGCTGAGCTGCCAGCTCATTTAACTATTGTATCCATCCAGTGGCCAGATGTTAGGAGCATTCTTGACCCCAGGGCTCCTCCTAACAACCTGGATTTGTACTAGGGTGGGGTAATGACTCCCACACTAATATCCTTTACTTAAAGGCAGGTTTGAGGGAGCAGAGGTGTTAAGCAATTAGAGCTGTTGACAAGCTGTGAACTAAGGCCAGACACATCCTCATTCTACCAAGCAGACCCAGGTCCAACAGGCTCTGTGACTACTCCGTGTCTGCTAATGCCTGGTCCTTGGATTTGAAATGGCTGGCAGGACAGCACACTGTGAGTTGCAAGTGGGCACTTCCCTGAGGCTCACTTCAAGATCTGGAGAGCACTGGGTCTCTATCATATACTTGTGAAATGGCAGCCACGAGACTACGAAGCAATGGAATCAAGCCGTTTGGATAGCAGGTCATGCATAATAGGTGCCCCTATTATGTAACAACCAATGCTGGTTGTGCTTAGCTCTGGAAAACTGCTTCCTCCAGTTCAGGTTAATTTCAGCCTCTGTGCTTAAGACTCTTTTAATTCCATTAAATGCTCCCACTCTCAGAAACAGGCAGAAAAGCATCAAAATACTTAGGTCCTCTCTGCTCTGATACTGTTTTAGTTTGGACACATGATTACCAAATTATTGGAAAAATCTGGATTCCATTCCTTTCCAAAGGCTTTTGCTTTGGGGTAAGAGCTTGTCTATAGTGGAAGGGGTCTCAAGGGAGCATCAAGTGATGTGACTGTCCTACCATCCGTCCTCATTACCATGCTCCTATTTCCTAGGGGTCCCTACCGGCTGCTCCTGTTGTGGGCCAGCCCATGTGATAAACTCCATCACTGCAGAAAAACCTCAGCAGTGGCTCCTACCTCTCGGGCCAGCATTTCACAAGCCCTAAGCAGAGCCACAGAATAAACTCTCTAAGTGGTCTGGAGAACATCTGGACCTGCCCAGAAGAAGCCACAGAGCACACCCTCCTTTCTGCAAGAGTGGTGGGGCTGAAGGCTTCCCTTGGAAGGACTCTGGTCTTTCATCTCACTAGCTGGGTACTTCCAGGCTGTGCTCTCTGCCTTCCATATGCACTTATCCATGGTGGAAGGAGAGAATGGACTCCCCAAGTTGTCCTCAGACCTACACACACAATGTGACATATGCCCATGTGTGTGAGTGTGTGCATGCACAAAGCACACTAAGTGTAATTTGCAAAAAAAATGCTAAAGGCACTTCAGATGGCTTCATCTTTCTCCCAACCCTGCTATCTTGTTCATCACTAATTCTATCCCCAGACAACTGTCTGGCTTTGTTTCTGGTTTTGCTGCAGACTGCAGCTGTAGCTCTTCACAGAAGTCATGATAAGCCCTTTCTAGGGGTCCGGGCCCAGAATATTCTTTGGGTTTAACAGTCATTCCCTTGCTACTCATCTAGCACTCATCCTTCAACCCTTAGGGGAAGTTGTCTGCCCTGAAGCTTTCCCAAATCCCAGGCAAGCAAGCAGTATCATCACCATCAGAAGCAGCCTCGTCATGAGTACTTCTGTGTTAGTGCTGCTGTGGTAAGTTTATTTACTCCTCACACATGACCACGCAATCAAGTAAACACACAATATGTGTGCTAGATGAGATGCTGAAGTTCATAAGGGTTAAGTAGCCCACCCCAGACAATACAGGAAGGAGCACACCAGGGGTTCAAATCCAAGGCTGCCTATCTCAAATAAGCTGCTTTCAACCACTGAGTCAGACTTCTCTTCGTGGTCTATTGGCTCTGTTTTTGTTTTGCAATCAAGGTCTTACTATGTAGCTCTGGCTGGTCTGGAACTCATTATGTAGACCAGGTTGGCTTTGAACACACAGAGATCCACCTGATTCTGTCTCTTGAGTTTTAGGATTAAAGGTGTGAGCCAGGATGCCTAACTCTAATTTCTCTTATATGTACTTCCATGAGAGCATCTAGCTTATTTCCATGCAATTGTTTGATTGCATGTTATGGTGGTTTGAAAGAAAATGGCCTCCAAAAGGAGTAGCACTATTAGGCATGGCCTTGTTGGAGGAAGTGTGCCACTGTGGGAGTGGGCTTTCTGGTCTCATATATGCTCAAGTCACACCCAGTGTCTCAGCTCACTTCCTGTTGCCTGCATATCAAGATGTAAAAGTCTCAACTCCTCCAGCACCCTGTCTGCCTGCATACCACCATGCCATGGCGATAATGGACTGAACCTCTGAACTGTAAGACAGCCCCAATTAAATGTTTTCCTTTATAAGAGTTGTCGTGGTCATGGTGTCTCTTCACAGCGATAGAAACCCTAACTAAGACACATGTCTTTCTCCTCATAATACTTCTAGAGTTCCAGTTTTCCTTTTCTTCCCATTTTTCAACACTCTACTTAGAACTGGTACTAAGTAGGTGGTTTATAGCAAGTGAGGGCTGGTAAAGGCACCTGCCACCAAACCAGACACCTGAGTTCTATCCCTAAAACACATGACAGAAAGAATTGTCCTCTGACCTTCACACATATACCATGGCATGTTTATCTTCTCCCTTGCCGTATACACACTTAAAGCTAAAATTTTAAATATAAATAAATTAACAAATGAGTGGATTAGCAAACTTTTTCACAACAATTGTACTATTAACATTTTGGATCAGATAGTTCTTTGTTGTGGGGACTATTGTGTGTATCATAGATTGTTTGAAACATCCCTGACCCCTATCCACCATATACCAGTGGCTCTCCTACCCTAGTTGTGATAACAAAAACTGTTCCAGATATTGTCAAAGGCCATCAGGGAGAACCCCCAGTAGAGAAGGACTAGTTAAGGAACATAAGTGGTCAACTGAGAGCCCAGACTTCATGTAAGTGCCTTCCGCCTGACGCTCACAAGGTCGTGAGCTAACAACCATGATCTGAAAAGACATCTTGTAATTGAGCAACAATTCTCTCCTTACTTCCATGCAAAGCCCAATACTAATGACAATAAGACAGATTCTCTCATTTAATCCTGGTACTCTACACCATTAGTAAAGCTAAACTCCACTTTGTCTGACTGTGCTGTTAGTGGAGGGGTCCGGCAAGGCTGGGAATGGAAGTCCTTGTATCCGTTTGTATTTCCCTCTGGGACAGAGAGGAAGTCTTAGCTCTGCAAACACTTCTAGATAATGTTGAAAGGAGTATGTAGAGCCTCCACCAATGGCTAGACACATTCTATGTGGTCTTAAGTCCTATTTTGCAAATGTGGAAGTGGAAGCTGGGAAAGGTGGAGGTCTTTTCCTGTAGTGTGGAGTTAGACGGTGGAACTTGGGCTGAGCCCCTCCTGTAGGGAGGCTTCCTCCCCTCCCCATAGCCCCAGAGACTCCTGGCTACTCTGTTGTCAGTTGATTCAGAGCACTGTGCCCAGTCACAGCCTTTCATTCTAAATACATCTCCGTTCTAGCTTCTGGAAATCTCTCTGCATAACTTGTTGTTGACTAAATTTCCTCTGCCAACACACAATCCTGTCTTTTTCTCCCTCCCTACACTGCTCCTGGCTGACTTCTATTAAAAAATCACATCCTCTTTTAAGTTACTAACCTTGCCGCCACCTGCTGTGCCTTCAACATCAAGTGTCCATTGCATTTCAAGGCTCAGTGTGTTTGAACGTTTGATTCTGAACATCTGATGCTGTTTGCAAGGGTTTGGGGATCTCTTCGAGAATGTCTAGCCCCCCACCTCCCCCCACCCGGGGGGAACGAGTCCCAGGAAAGCTCTGAATGGTGACCCAACACAAAATCATAAACTTATTTAAAACGCGTGGGTCACTTGCAATGATTCTTTCAATCATTTGCACTGAATTTTGTGGTTCCAGTGTGAACTTTGTAGATGACAGCATCTCCTGTAAGGATGTCAGAAGCTCTGGAGGAGGAGTCTTGCAGGAGGAAGTCAGTCCCTAGGGGAGGGAATTGGGATGGATAGCCCAGCTCCACTTCCCATCAGCTCTCGCTTTTCCAGCTCTCCCTGTGATCAGCTGCCTCATGCTCCCATTGCCATGCCTTCCTCACATGACAGGCCGTGCCCCTTTTTAGCTGGAAGACAACATAGCCCTTACTCCTTGAATAGTGTGTCAAGAATTTGGTTACATCAATGAATGAGAAAATTAACTTATACTTTGCTTTGAACCCTTTCTATCCACTTTCTTCTTTCCAGCATAATCATTTTTCATCTCTATCCATGTTGCCAATGTCCAGCCTGAAATCTGCTGGCTGCTGGCTCTCCTGGCCTCTCACTTAGACTCCTAACAGTCCTGCTTTGTGGACTGTTTCTAGCTTTCAAGACTCAGGCTCAGATGCCATCTGCTGCACTTGGTGAAGCCCTAGAGGACCCTGCTGGTAAGTGACTTACCCTTCCTGTAAGCAACTCTAGCGCGGACACTTCTTCACATTCTCCTATGAGTGTCCTGTCCTTATGAAGAACGTGGGCCACTTACTCACAGTCTCTAAATGAGTATGCTGATTATACCTCCACCCCTGGGCTGCTGAGATGAAAGTCCATAGAAAATGCTTGAGGAAGAGCTTGGTACGAAGTGAGCATTACAGAAGCCGTTGCTGTCAGCAGTCTTCTATTGATATCATTTATTAATTTCCTGAAAATATTTTTGATTCTATGAGTGGCCAAAGAAGAATCACAATACTAAGGATGCAGCAGCATCTCTGCACTTCCATTACATTTTAAATGTCTTATCCAAACGTGGGAAGTGTGAGGGGAAGAGGGAACCAGGAATCTTCTTGGAGAAGCCTTTCTGTGTGCATGCCATTGTTCATGTAAGAGTAAATATGTAAGTGGACATGCTGAGCTTAGTGAGGATGGAAATCACTTACTCTGGGAATGCTGGGAGAGATACTACTAAATTATTTAGCCCTCCTTCCCTGACTTAGTTAGGGTTTCTATTGCTGTGAAGAGACATCATGACCACTGCGACTCTCATAAAGAAAACATTTAATTGGGGTGGTTCACATACAGTTTCAGAGGTCCAGTTCTTTATCGGCATGGCTGGGAGCATGGCGGCATGCAAGCAGGCACGGTGCTAGAGAAGTAGCTGTGAGTTTTACATCTTGCAGGCAACAGGAAGTCAAGTAACTCCCTTGGCGGTATCCTGAGCATAGGAAACCTCAAAAGCCCGCACCACAGTGACACACTTCCTCCAAGTAGGCTATACCCATTTCAACAAAGCCACATCCCCTAATAGTACCATTCTCTATGAGATTATGGGGGCCAATTACACTCAAACTACCACACTCCCCATCAGTGGCTGTTCATCAGATTCCTTGTGTCCGAGGAACTGCACCACGTGGGCGCAGAATCTTCGAGCCCCTGAGTATTTATGTTCTCCTCCATTAAGACCTTTGTACTTACCTCAATGGATACAGGTAACAAAATGAGGGGTGGGTAATGTCTGAAGGGGTACAGGGAGTAACTGAGAAAAGATAAATGATTGCGTATGATGGAACAGGCCAGTCTTGAAGTTGGATGTACTGGAATAAATATACATGCTAAGAAGCATTTTAGGCAGGGTCTTTGCTTAGCAAGATAAAGCTCCAAATCCCTCTCCTTCACTCGATCCTCCAGCACACAGCAGACATGAGCAAGGATCACACTTGCTAAAGTCTTGGCTTTGGATGAACTCCTGACGTCTGCCCTACTGAATTTAGCACTTCACTTCCGATTCTTCCATTAGCTAGTGAGCAGGACTCCCTGAAATCACAGGAGGAGTCTTCTCTGGCCATTCAGAAGCAAAGCCTTGCAAATCATGGCAGCCCTTTCCCATAGCGCTTAGGGAAGACAGAACTCTAGAGGAGGTATTGCAAGGAGAAGCGACACCAAAGCAAATCCTGGGCACACTCAGCACACCGGGCTACTCCAATCTTGTCTGTCACAAAGACAGAGCATCATCTATGAAATCCAGCCCAGGTGTCTGGACTTGGCTGGTTCATAGGACCTGGTCACCTGTCCACAGTCTATACTATCCAACGAATTGCCTCTGCTCTTCAGAAATAGCCCAGGTGCAAGCTGCCACATGGATTGTGTTTCCTCAGTGGACAGAGCTGAGCTAGTTTGCGATCTCAAATAATCAATTTAATAACGGCCTTCTTTGTGGTAATATGGCAAGCAGACTTGGAAATGTTCACTGCCGAACTTAAGAGCCTCTACTCCTTCCGGCTGCCTGGGAGGAGCTTTCCACATTCACACCCAACCCCGGGAAGCCTGTGCCTGCTCACAAAAGGACAAGTCAGCCATCCTTAAACAGCCACACCCACAGAGAAAAGGCTGGGGCACTCTCAGGCAGCTTCAATCCTGAAGGCAAGAGAAGAAGCTGAAATGAAGAGATGTTAAAGGCCTCTTTCAGCCCTGCCTGAGGATTTTAAACACCTTCTCCTCTGGCATATTTGAAGTCTGCATGTTATTGTTTGTTTAACTTACATTCCCCCCTCACTCCCACAAACCTCTGAGATCAGGAGAGCTGAGTCTTTGCATGTCTGTGCGGAATGCTGAGTGTGCTTTTTGTACTTAGAGCAGCAGGAAACAACACTGCTAAAATCAGCAGCTGCCAAGGTGGCCTGGATCCAGAAGGCAGAAGCCAATGGGGCAATGTCCTCTCGAGTGTGTGAAAGGGCACCATGTCTCCAGAGCTGGAAAGCCATGCTGGAGGAGGAAGGGAACATCAGCTACAGATGTCTTCCTAGAAATGAGCACTGGCCACACACTGGGAGAGTCTAGGAGGGAGAGCCAGGAGGTTCAGCCTTCGGGGAGAAAAACTCAGGAGCCATCCTGCTGTTGATGTTGCCATAAGACACATGTGTCAGGACCAAGTAGGAGGGTCCCTTGCTGCCACCGGAAGAGCAGAAACTCCAGAGTTGGATGTGTATACCAGGCAAGCCCTCCAGCAACCCAGCCATACCCCCAGCAGTCTCCACCCATTCCGTGGTTTAGATGCTCTGAGTCCAGCTCTGTACCCAGCGTGAGGAGGCACGTGTGGAATATTTAAAGATGTAGAAGATCTACTCCCCACCCGGGTAACAGAACAGGATGTGAAGAGTTATTAAGTGAATTAATTGAGGGACCTGATAGGGTTCTTCCTTCCCCTTCTGTCATACATCAAACAAGAGTGATTTAGAGTATCCAAGAAGAGAAGCATGTCCCTGAACCTACTCACCCTCCAAGATCAGGAAACTTTCTTGCTCAGGTTTAGAAAAAAAAAAAAAAGAGCAAATCACTCAAAGATCCTACAGGCTTATACAGGAAAAACGGGGGCAGGAGTAAAGAGGACAAAGGAAAAAGAAAATGAGGTCTTCTTCAGAAAGAAGACGTATAATCAGTACGTGGTTACTATCCATGTGAGTTATCTTTAGTAAGCAATAGGGGAGCCTGTCTATTAGAGCTTGAAAGACAAACAACAGGGCAGCTGCCCAGCAGAGGAATATGTGGGTGAGGGAGGGTAGGGGGAATCATGCCTTTGGGGTTAATGTCCGAAAAGCAAATGGGGCAGGAGAGCATTGAGAATCCTTCACACAGGGAATGAGGATGTCCTCGGTTTTGGCATGCTTAGGATTCAGTGTCGGAGGAGACAGAAAGAGGGGGAAAGAAGTTACATGCTTTTAGTTAGAACCGAGAACCAGGAACTGGCCGCAGCGGGGCGCTCTGGAAATACTGCAGGTCTGACTTATAAAGGCCAACACTGCTGGCGCTCATTCCTGCAGATAGTCAGCTCTTTGACACTTATGCCTGAAATCCCAGCACAGGGGAGGCAGAGACAGGAGGTTTAACTCAAGTCTGAAGCCAGGCTGGGCTGCAGAGTGAGATCCTGCTTCCACAACAGTAAAAATCAGCTCCTAGAACACTTGCGGGAATCATTTTATATTTCGATGTGCGCCTTGGGAGTGGAAGATATTCTTTACAGACAGGGTTAGGGACACTGCTACAGACACCCAACTTCCACTCCGTGTCTGTCACGTGCTATGCCTTCCAGGTCCATTCGGTCAGTCTTCACAGTAGCCCTGCTGAGTAGGCAGGCCTTATCTGAGGCTGGTGTGTCTCTGAGTAGGTGGACCGCTCCCCACTCCCTCTTACTGTTAGGTAAACTAAGGCTAAGAAAATGAAGTGACTCTGTCTAAAGCCACTAAGGGGTTGAGCAGGACTTTGAATCATCAGTTCATGGAGATAGGATGGACTGGGAGGGAGAACTCCCCAGTTCCAGATTTATGCTGGTAAAATGGCAAGAGGACCTCACCATGGAATCTGGCAATAGGGATTGGGGCATCCTTGGTAGCCGTGTGTCTTAGTTAGGGTTTTATTGCTGTGAAGACACACCATGACCGGGGCAACTTTTATTAAGGAAAACATTTAATTGGGGCTGACTTACAGTTCAGAGGATCAGTCCATTATCAACATGGAGGGACAAGGTGGCATGCAGGCAGAGATAGTGTTGGAGAAGGAACTGAGACTTTTACATCTTGATATGCAGGCAACAGGAAGTGAACTGAGACACTGGGTGTGACTTGAGCATATATGAGACCCGAAAGCCCACTCCCTCAGTGGCACACGTCCTCCAACAAGGCCGTACTTCCTAATAGTGCCATTCTCTATGGGGGCCAATTACATTCGAACTACCACACCATGTCCTAGTGCAATCTCTAGCCAGCCCCCACAGTTCCAAATCTCCCTTCTTCTCACACTCAAGGTCAAGGAACAGAACCTGGGCCCTGTTTCTTAATGCCGTTCTTTTTGCTCGGTTGTTTATATCTTCCTGTTACTAATTTAATGGAAAATTATTTGCCTTCTGAGTTTGTGTGTCAGATGATTATGAGTCAGTCTATGAGACTAGACCCAGGGAGTACTGTGACCATCCCAACACTCTTCCTGCAGGGAGGTCCTCACCTGATGAGAATGTGTACAGCCTCAGGCATCTCCATGTTCACCTCTCTCTATGGTGAAGCGCTATCTAGCTCTGAGATGTTTTGAATTCTCCAAAATAGAGCACAAGGGTGCCTGAGTGGCCTGGGCCCTGCATGTGACAAGATCAGTGAGGGATCCGAAGAGAGGGGAGGAGAAGGAGGCCCTGTCCTTTTCTGAAAACATCCTAAGGAGAGAGAAGGACCAATACAAACACTCCCAGAGATCTTTGGGGACCAGAGGGATTTCCCCTTTCATCCTTGCCATTCACATATATAAAAACTGGAAGGTTTTTGAAAGACTCTGAGCCAGTTTCAAGCCGGTAGGAGATCTCACGATATTAGAGCCTTAAGGTAACCACTCTCTGTGGCTTACACAGAGGACTAGGGTGAGCTGGTATTGCCTTGCTTCCACCCTAGCCCAACTCACCACGTGGAAAACCATTGGACACTCCATCTAATGCCAAGTACTTGTCATTTCAGATACTTGCATTTCTAGTAACTGAGGAGATGCTAGAGGTTTTCAAAACTACACTTGACTTGCCTCCATATTTCTGGGTTGTTGGTCTCAAAAAAGAGGTGGCATTCCCATTGCCATGGGAACGTCTACTTTGATTCACCAGCATTCAAACCTCCAGCTGGGAACATCCTGTTCCTGGCCTGGTTGCAGCTCATGACCTACTTCTTCTTGTTTGAGCATGAGCCTCAGTGAGACACCAGGGAGATGAGGCGCCTCAAGTCCAGTGCACGTAGCCTGGAATTGTCTCTTTCCCTTTCTAGTGGGGAGCAAGGCATGTCGCTCCATCCAGTGCCTAAACCGGATGATAATATGGGATCCTCTCTGGTGAGCATAGTGTGAGTTTAGCACATAGAGGACTGTGTGTGAGGTTCAGCTGGTAGAGGACTTGCCTATCACAGAGGCCTGGGTTATTCCCCGGCACTGCGTAAGCCAGGCCTGGCTGTGCACGCCTGTAATTCTAGCACGTGGAAAGTAGAGACAGGAGGATCAGAAATTTAAGATTGGTTTGGGATACTTGAGGCTCTGTTGTAAAAAGGAAAAAACAGTTAAGGAGAATAGAAAAGATAGTGCCTGGACAGCCCTGCTTCCATGGTTTATCAGGTCAGGAGGCCTTTCTCAGACTTGCCAGATGGAGCCTTGCTCTTATCTCTGGAAGCTTATTACCCCAGCAAACAGCATAATTAGCACAAAGAAAAGAAACAGAGCAAATAGGCTGGCTTAAAGACAGAGATAAAGAGAGGGGAAAGTGAGGGTTACAGCTGACTGACATCTAGGGTGGGTGGGTACTGACATGCTTCTCACCTTCTCAGGGGGGTCTTCACATCTGGTCTGCAGCTGTAATTCTATCCTATTCCCCAAGAACCATCTTTAACTTTCTTTTCCCCTTTCTTCCCACTGTCCAACCCATCCCTAAATTCTATCAATTTTATCACTAAACTCTATGCTTCTCTTAACCACCACAGCAGCCAAATCACTACCCAGGCCAGCACTTCTGCGAAGGCTTCATAACTACTCTCCCACTGCCATTCCTGCCTCCCTCCGACCCATCTTCTGCACAGTGCAACAAGCTGCATTTGAAAAGATAAATCAGAGCAACGTTTCTCTGCTTAGTTAGGGCTTCCTGCTGGGCATGGTGCACAACCACAGCCCCCTGCTGGACTCTGGGCCCTGCATGGTCCATCCAGCCACACCCTGTTGATGTCACAGTCCTGATTGTCTGGTCTTTACCGTACTGTTACAGAGTCACTGGCCACCATTCTCCCAGCCACTCTCTATTCCTCACTTCATCCTCCCCTAGTTCTTTCCCACTTACAACATCCTCAGAGTGCATTTTAGAGGCTGTTTTAGAGACTCTGTTCCATATGAGTCAAGACCCATCATGCTTGTCCAGAGCTCTTCATTCCCTGCCCCCACTCCCTGGACCTATCACAGTCTATTACTAGACACTGATGGTTTCTCAACTTTGGCTCTTCGAGCAGCAGCCTCATTACCACTGGAGGCCCAGGAATGTAAATGATGAGGCCCCATTTCAGACCCATGGCATCAGAAGTCAAGTGTTGGCTATCATCTGGGCTCTAGCTGACCCTCTGGATCTATCTGAAGCCCACAAGTGTTTGGGGACCAGTGCCATCACCTGGGGAAGATTAGCTGGCATCTGACTCTCTAACTTGAAAAGTAGTCAATTTCATAAATCCTCAAAATAATGCCATAAATAGGCTATCTCTCTACTTTATAGATTTATGTATATTATTTAAATTTTGAGGCAGTCTCTCACTGCGTAGCCTGGATTGGCCTTAAACTCTTGATCTTCCTACCCTAGCCCCTCAAGTGCTGGGATTACAAGTATGTGCCACCACATCCAGCCAGATTTTAAAATTGTATTTATCAAGTTGCTTCTTAGCTGAGGATAACGTTGAACTTCTGAACCTCAGCTCTCCAATTCCCAAGTGCTAGGATTACAAGTGTGCCCCAGATTTTTTTCCTCAATGAGCCATAAAGAATATTTTGTCTTGCATTAGACTTTAAGTCTTGGCAAAGCCAAGAATTTTAGCCTGGTTTTGTCCAAATAGAACTCATTGTAACCTCAAAGCTATACTGTTCAGCCTCTATTAGAAAGAGCCACAGCGTGTGCGTCATCTCTGGTGTACAACCGGTGTGTCGGGGTGCATCTAAGCAGATCACTGATTCTTGGAGACTTTACAGTGGGCAGTACTAGGAATGACCCAGGGTGCTTGGTACCTCCCAGTCCAGGTGGGCAGTCTAGCATGTACCTGATAAACATCAGAGCACGAAAATGCAGTTTTACCACCATGCACACTTGTTCCGGATCACACGTGTTTTTGTTTCCACTTGGGCTTTGCTGGGCTCCCCCTCCCCACGTAGATCATAGATTCCCCAGTGACTCACTAACATCATACAGGACCAGCTAAATAAAATGTAGGTTCTGCACAATTGGTTTTGACATTGTGTTTGTGTTTATATAAATGAGCTGAGTTAACTAGCAAGGAGATGAAAGGCTAACCCCTGGAAGACAAAGAACTGTTTCTAGCAGTGGAGGATGGAAGTTTCTGGGTCCCATTAGCTACATCCGAGACTGAGCCTCTTAAAACCCAATCAACATCTCACCAACAGGGTCAGGTCTGCCGTTAGTATTCATAGCCCAAATTTAGGTTTTAATGCTGGCAGCTGTCTGAGTCTGCGTCATATTCTACAGACTCGTCGTATTCTACAGATTATAAAAATGAGGGCTGGGCATGCCACTAGTTTGGGAGCATGCTTGCCTAGCACGCATGAAGTCCTGGGTCTGATTGCTAACCTCCAATAAACTAGGTGTGGTAGTACACACCTATAATCCCAGCACTTCAGAGGTAAAGAGAGGAGTCCTCAGTCATAGCAAGTTCAAGACTGGAAGAGACCTATCTCAAAAAAAAAAAAAAGGCAAAGTGGATAAGACTCAAAAAGCTTACATTTATGACACGAGGTGTGGGAAAAGTATAGAGAGTGTTGGTTAGGTGCAGAGGCAGAATATAAGTCACAAGAACAAGAGCTTAGGTGGCTGGGAGGAGAGAGATACTGAATTCAATAGAACCCTCTGAAGGACAGTGAGGAAAGAGAGAAGGCTCAAGCAAAGGTGCGCTGGCAAATACATTCCACAACACCGTGACCCAAGTTCAGATGGAGACAGAGAACTGAAGAGCGAGTCAGAAGAGATACAAAAAAACGGGAGCTACAGAGGGAAACTGGGGTGCTTGATTTATCACTCCACACCCCTGGGCCTCCACCCCAACCCAGCCGTCATTTGACCTATCAAATTCAGGTTCCTAAGCCTACACATTCCTCCCTGTTCCTAAAATCTTCAGGCTGGCAAAGAGCATGCAGCGTTTCTCTTTTGCCTTCTCGCTTTTGTTTATTTACCAGAAGGCAGCAAGCTTAAAGGTCCAAGGTGCACCTAGAGCTGCTGCCCAGGGAGGCTCGCTGCAGAGCCGTTTCTCATTCACTCTGGCCAAGCTGCAGGTGCACTCCAGGCAGCAGGAACATCCTTATGACTCAGAGCTAAGAAAGTGAATTGGCTTTGCTTGGTGAATTGTTCGAACCAACTTGATAAGATTTCCTTTTGTATTATTGTTGCTTTAACCAGAATTCCGATAAGAAGCTTGAGGGAGGGAGGCTTTATTTTGGTCACAGTTTGAGGACATAGTCCGTTGTGGTGGGAAAGTCATGGCAGAGCTCATGGGAGTGGGAACACGGGGCTGGGATTCCCTACACCTCAGTAGACCTGGAAGCAGAGAGCAAACCTGGTGCCTACCGGGTCCTACGACTCACTTCCTTCAGCTGCCCACTTTCCTGAAGATTCGCAGGTTCTCCAAACAGTGCCACCCACTGAGGAACAACGTCCAAACATACAAGCCTGTGGGGGACATTCCACACTGAGATGATAACTTTCCTTCTAGACTTTAAACAAAACAGCCAAAACTTAATACCAATTACAGAACACACCAAAAGATTTGTTATCATATAGACAATTTTTTTTGAGTTTTTAATGAACCTATCACATTTCCCAAAATACTACTTTCTGGAAGTATAGACTTGGATTTACCCTGAGTTCCCCAGGCTTCCCCAGGCTGCATTTACCACCAGATTACATGAGTGAAGCCAGAATCTTCTCAGAACCCACGTTCTGTGCGACTATTGGAGGAAGAGGAAAGAGAAAGCCCCTTCTCTGTTTTTTGGGCAACAGGAGCAATACTGCAGCCCACTGTGCTTTCTGCTTAGATGTAAAAGGAAATAGAGGAGGAGATGCAGGAACCAGGCTCTCTGGACTTTCTGGATCATTCCATAACTTGAGTCACATGACCTGAGAATCTACTACTCTTCTGGATGAAGTTAACCAGCCTTGGATACAGGACACAAAGAAGGTGGTATCTGGTCGTTGTAGGAATGTATGAGATAGGGACAGCTCAGGATGGGGAAAGTACAGCCCTCTGGGCTGCTTGCATTTTGCTGCCTTGCCAAGGGCCTGACTCAGCAGGGGCAGGTAGGGTTCTTGGAACTGTAACTGAATATAGAATATTCTAGGTCTTTTTGTAGAGAACCTCATAAGATCATGAGGTTTGTTTGTTTATTGTTTGCAACATTCTAGAATGAAAATTCACTGTATGTCCTTTGATGTCTGCTTTGAGCACACTCCTTATATAAAATTAAATATGCAACTTTTGAGGGGGGTGCTCTGGAGGCAACTGGGTCCTTCTGAAAGCTTGGGGATTTCACATGCTTTTGAGTCCCTCTGAGTCTGGCAACCAGTCACTCAACTGTGGTTCTCTTCTTTTCCTTCTCTGTCATGAAAAAGCCCCACATTTGCTCCCAAGGAACCTAGAATAAGTTTCAGGCCAAAGCTAACTACATTTTCCTAAAACCTTTAAACAAGGAATTATGAAGCCCATTCTGTAGATAAGAAAGCCATGTCTTAACCAAAGGCAAACAGCTTTCTAAGCCAACTCTGTAATTTGGGGGCCAGGTAAAATGCACTGGATTGAGGCAACTCCTTCCATTACTAGTTGAAATTCTCAGGTTCTCACTCCCCAAGTCCCATTCTCCCCCATGCCCCCCCCAACAGACTCGTAGAGAAAGAGCCTGCTGGCAGAGTCCTCCAAATGCCAGATATCTGAGAAGTACCAGCAGGCAGGCATCTGAGAGCTACCCTGTGCAGAGCTAAGGGTTAGAACATCTGCCAGGCCATCAATCAACATCAAATGACAGCAAATTTGCCCATAATGGAAAACAGGCTGAAGAAGCAGAAGCAAGTCTACCGGGCTGGCATCATGCCCTCACTGCAAAGGCTGCTCTGGGGCTCTCAGAGAGAGGATCCATCACTGTATAACCCTAAAACCTAAGGGAACTTCAGAGTTGGTTTGTCCTGAATGTTCTTTAATTTATGGAAGCATTTTAATCAGCTGTGTCTTAGGACGTAATGGATGATTATAAACACTTCATTTTTTATTTTAATTTTTATTTAAAAGCTTTTTTCTCATTTTACATACCAACCACAGTTGGTTCCCCCCCTCCTCATCCTGCTCCCTCCCTCACATTCCTCCCACGCAACCCTCCCCCATCCACTTCTCAGAAAGGGTAAGGCCTCCTATCTTCTCATGTCTTCAGCCAACAAAGTCTGAAGTCTGGCATACCAAGCTGAGGATCAAAGATTTTCCCCCACCCCACCCCAAAGTTGAGAAAGGTATCCCCCCATAGGGAATGGGCTCCAAAAAGTCAGTTCAGGTACTAGGAATAAATCTTGATCCCACTGCCAGTGGGTCCACGGACTGCCCAAGCCACAGAACTGTCACCCACATTCAGAGGGCTCTGTTCAGTCCTATGCAGGTTCCCCAGCTATTAGTCCAGAACGATTATAAACATGTTCATGCCTTATAAAGGTAAAAGAAACTGAGAGCTGGGGATATATTTCAGTGGCACATTGCTTACCAAGCAAGCAGGAGGCCCTGGGTTCACTCCCCAGGATCAGGAGGAGAAAAAGGGTGAGGGTGAAGTCATTTATCTTCTTTATTTATCTTGCCTTTCTCTCAATGCTACACTCCAGAGCTTCAACAGCAAAACCAAGAGGCTTTTCCATCTTAGTGAGAATCCCTATCCTTAAAGCCGTAATCTGAAGTAGGTGCAGATAACACTAAACTCCTGGCATTGAGCATCCATCATGTGCCGCATGCAATTGCAAGCCTTGCATGCACACGCTTGTTAAATCTGGAGGACATCCGACTAGGTTGCAGAAGGTTCAAACCCAGGCATGTGATCTCAGAGTCTGGGTGGGAAACCACTCTCCTGTCCCTCCCAGACCTTTCTCACCCCCTAGCTATGACTTCTGACCAGGCATTTCTCACTACTGAGTCTCTTTTCTGATCCTTCCCTTGGGGTGAGGCAAATCTTGGCACAAATTCTGTCTCTATCACTCACTAGCTTTGAACAACTTTTCAACCTCTCAGAGCAATGGCTTCTTCACCTATGAGATTAAAACTTGGTGAAGCCTTTGTGAGGGAATAAATATGAAAACCAGTACTGTTGAGAACCCCCTAGATGTCCCAGAAACTTTCCAATCATTTTTACATTTATTCATTTGTGTGTGTGTGTGTGTGTGTGTGTGTGTGTATGTGTACCAAGACACACCTGTGAAAGTCAGAGGACAGCTTGTGGGAGTCATTGCCTTCTTCTACCACGTGGGTTCTGGGAACTGAACTCAGGTTGTCAGCCTTGATTGCAAATGCTTTTACCTGCTGAACCATCTTGCCAGTTCCATAAATAATTTTTAATTATTATTATATTTTGTTTTACGTATATAAGTGTTTTGCTTGTGTGTACGTCTGTGTGCCTTGTGCCCGGGGAGGCCAGAAGAGGGCATTTGGATCCCCCAGAACAAGAGTTACAGATGGATGAGAGCTACCATTTGTTGAAAATCAAACCCTGATCCTCTGGAAGCACAGCCAGTGCTTAAATTCTGAGCCATCTCTCCAGCCCCCATGAATGTGTTTAAGTAAATAAATGTGTAAAAGTGGCAATAGCTGACCTTAGTACTAAAAATACATTATCATACTGTAAAGTCTGGCTTTGTCTCCTACTAACTGCATGCTCCTCAGCACCTTGATCTTAATAAAGTGTCCTTAATATTATTCATATTGAGGGAAGGATTTTCCAGAAAAACAATAAGAAGCATTCTTTCTGCTTTTGGGACCTCAACGAAGATGACTTTGTTTCTCTGAACTTCAGATTTATTATCAGTAATGGGGAAAAGGCATCATAGCTTTCCCCAGGCTGTTGTGAGGAAGGAATGAGACTTAAAAACATCAAGCACACTTAGGCGCACCTAACAGGCACTCAAAGCTTTAGACGTGTATTCCCTCAGGAAGCCAACTGTGACCTTATCAGGCTAATTTTGGTGTGACCAGGGAGGGAGCTTGAAGTCTAACAGACAGCGTCCCCAAACAGAAGAGGTCTGTGAGCATATTACCGCACCTCCTTTACAAAACGATGCCTCCACTTTGAAGCAAGGGGCAATATGGATAGCTGAGCTCAGCGTGGCATTGCCCAAACACAAACAACTCTCCCAGAAGCCCAAAAACGAGGAGGGAAATGATGGGTAGAGGAGAGGGATCCTAACCCTCAGCCAGCACTGTGCCAGGTGCAGTGTTTGTATAGCAAGATGGTAAGAGCAGGGTGGCTTGGGAGGGCTGGGCAACATGACATCAGTCTGGCTTTCCAGAACCGTCAGTCTGGCTCTTGCTTATTAACAGTCTCGCAATGCCCAGACCTGTCATTTGTTCTTTCTCTAATGAATGGATAGGCTGTTTAATTTCCTGATAGGCAACCTAGTAATTTTAGTCTCCCACTCTGAGCCTTTGTCTGGCTCATTCCATGTGTACAAAAGCAACTTTCTTCCTCCTGTTATGGGGTGCCGGCTTTCTTTCCATTGTGGCTCAGCTCCGAGGACATTCCCTCTAAGGCTTGAGTAGTCTTCCTTATTAGTCACATGTAATCCCCAAGGGAATGGTGAGGCTGATAGCTGCACTCAATCCTGTGATTGTTAAGCTGATTCTGTGGGCAAGACACTGCACTGTGTATCAGGAACATTGAAAAAAAAATACAATACAGTCTTGTGCCTTGAAAGAGCTCATAATATGTTGGGCGAGATGTCTGTGTAAAAAGATATTTACAAATGAAGTCATAGTCCAATGATTGCTCTACAGCAGGTCTTGTCAAGTTCACAGAGAAGAACTTGCTAAAATAGCAAACAGTGAAGTCCCATCTCTCTTCAGGCATCGAAGGGTGAGCCCTCCATGTGTATGCAGTCAATACCAGGAGGAGCGAGACAGGCATCTGGCTCCTTCAGCACCCT
Organism: Bramus lutescens; assembly: GCA_001685075.1. Taxonomy (NCBI): domain Eukaryota; kingdom Metazoa; phylum Chordata; class Mammalia; order Rodentia; family Cricetidae; genus Bramus; species Bramus lutescens. The sequence goes on along the minus strand of LOEQ01002636.1, from coordinate 65,647 downwards.
GTGTTAAAGCACGTGGCACTGAAGGAACCCAGGGGAGAAGAAAGAAAAGGAAAGTCTGGGGATCCAGCTCAGCGGGTGGGAGTGGGGGAAGAGGCCCTGAGTTTGCTCTCTGACCCTGGAAAAGAGAGGGAGGAAGGGGTGGGGACTAAGAGGAGAAATGAGAAGAGCAGATTTTCATTTTTATTTCTTTCTAAACAGAAACACAGGTACAATCACAGGCATTAAAATCAGTTTATGGCTGGAGAGATGACTCAGGGGTTAAGAGTACTTGCTGGTTAGTGCTTGCTGGTTAGTGCTTGCTGGTTAGTGTTTACTGTTAAGTATTTGCTGATTGACACAAGTTCAGGACATCTGGGAAGAGGAAACAACTGAGAAAATGCCTCCATAAGATTGGCCCACAGGCAGGTCTGTGGGACATTTCCTTAATTAATGCTTGATGTGGGAGGGCCCGGCCCTCTGTGGGCGACGCCAACCCTGTGCTGGTGGTCCCCGGTTGTATAAGAAAGGTAGACGAGGAGCAAGCCAGAGCAGCATTTTTCTATGGCTGCTGTTTCAGTTCCTGCCCTGCCTTCCCTTCATGATGGTCTGTAAATTTCCTACCCTAGTTGCTTTGGGTCATGGTCTTTATCACAATGAAAAGCGAACTAGGACACTGTGAAATAAAAAGACCAGAGCTTAAATCCCAGCACTCATCACAGCAAGCATCCTTTGAGGGAGACCAAACATGAAACAGCCTGTTGGCTTCCAGCTTAGCTAAGGAAACCCGGATCCTAGAATTCAGGGAGAGATCCTGCATCAAAAGGACTCAGACACCCTCTTCTGTGCTTCCTCTGACTGTGCAGGCTCACACACCTAAGTTTACACACACACACACACACACACACAAATAAGTGTATCTTTTTTTGTTTGTTTGTTGACACAGGGTTTCTCTGTAGCGTTAGAGCCTGTCCTGGAACTGGCTCTTGTAGACCAGGCTGGCCTTGAACTCACAGAGATCCGCCTGCCTCTGCCTCCTGAGTGCTGAGATTAAAGGCATGCACCACCACTGCTCGGCAATAAATGTATCTTTTAAGAAATTAGTTTACAGTTCCATTTTGTTAAATAAAATGTCATGAGAAATTTAGGCAGGGGAAAATAAGTCTCATTTCCCTTTCCTCAGAAGGTGACAAGGGACTCCATTTGTTCTGTACCCCCACACAGAATCCTCAGCCTCCTCTGCTCTAGACTTCCTTTCGCTCATGTTTGAAATGAAGACATCAAACCAGCATGTCCTGAAGACTCCTTATGATTCTCACAGCCTGTGGATGAGGGTGGACTGTTTGTGTCTTTCTTTCCGGGAGAAAGGAAAGTGGAGTTGTCTTAGTATACCCTGGGTTGTGAAGGGCAGTGAGAGGGAAAGACTCTACAACTGTGCTTCCCGCTCTATGGGGAGGGTAGAACCAGTGGACCATAGTGGCCCTCCAGCAATGGAGAAGAAGCTGGAGCAGAGTGAGCATCAGCCACCAAGCAGGCAGCAAACAGGCTCAGACAGCTCCATTGCTCTAGATTAGGAAAACACTCAACATGATTGAAGGATGTAGGTACCAGGAATGGACCCTTTTGTTGTTTTGTTTTGCGTCTTGAGATAGAGTCTGGCCTTGAACTCCCTATCTACTTGCCTCTGCTGCCCAAGTGCTGAGATTATAGGTGAATACCTCTATGCCAGCCCAAGAATAGATTTTTAAAATAAGGAACATAACAGGTGGTATAGCACAGCACAAACCCCAGGTATGTGGTTTCCTGGGGACACTTGTCATGATGCTTTTGTAATCAGGGTTAGATGAGGCGAGATGCCAACATCCCTCTGCAGGCACAGACTGCAGAGAAGCCATCCTGACTCATGCCTCCAACCAAAATAGCAGTCAGCTTCCTTCCCTTCTTCATCGAGAATGCTTTAACCCTTTCTTTAAAAAATCAACTTCATTCAGTGTGTGTGTGTGTGTGTCTGTATCTGTCTGTCTGTCTATGTACTGTAATATGGACTAAATTTAAGTGTACGTAACACAGGCTAAACACTCTGCTACTAGGAATTCCGAAATGACTAAGTCTCCATTCCTACCATCAGAGAGCTTATGGCAGTCAAAAGCAGCACCCTTACAAAATAGCCTCATCGTTTTATAGAGAAAGGAAATTATTTAAGACATAGTAAGGAGGCAAAATCAAACAGATAGTAACAGAACGTATGGAAGGGCGAGGGAGGAGAAGAGTCTGATGTAAGGACAAGGAAAGGAAAGTGCCATTGATATACCGAGACTTGAAAGGCTGGCAGCTGCACAGATCGCCCACGGAGTTGGGCGATCCGAACTACTGATGCCAGTGTGGATATTACTGAAAGTTAAGGAGCTCCAAGGGAATGAGAGCTGGTGACCAATACGAAGACCTCGCTACCTTCTTGTGTGCTAGTATTGAACTAACCCCTCTATCCCCTGCCACACACAGCCTTGCCGCCCTGCAACACTTCTCAAGGCAGCGGCTCCCCTAGGGTGTCTATCTGAGCACCCCCGCCCCAGGACAGATGACCTCTCTTCTAAGTCTCAGAATTGTTCCTTGTACACACATATTTGGTCACATATTACTAACAGCAGCGATGAGCTCACAACTCCGAACTTAGACCTGGACTTTGGCAGGAACGGAGCTTAATTCCTCCTCCTGTCCTCAGCATATTCACAATCTGATGCTGCCTTAGCATCTCATGCTCAGTTGGAATTATCTCACTCTCTTTCTGCAACCCCCTTGCCTCTTCTCTTTTTCCTTTTCTTTTACATGTAGTCTAGGCTGGGTCAAACTTGTGGCCTTAGCCACCCTAGAATTACAGGCCATAGTTATAGCCACACTTAGCACAGCTTAATCAATAAATAAGCATAGTTCAAATAATGGATAATTTTCTTATCATTTTAGTATATTTTGGCTATATAAAATGGTAGTTGTGGGTCTGGCGGTGGTGGCACATGCCTTTAATCCCAGCACTTGGGAGGCAGAGCCATAAGAGATGTCCCAAAGAGGCCCAGCAATAACTTCTTTCCTAAATTTTTTTTCCAGAACTGGAGTGGTGGTTAAGAGCGCTGGCTGTTCTTGCAGAATATCTGGATTCAGCTCCCAGCACGTACATGGCAGCTCGTAGCCATCTGTAACTCCAGTTTCAGGGAATCTGTCCTCTTTTCTGACCTCAGTGGCTACTAGACACACATGGTATACATACACACATGCAGGCAAAACACTCATCACATAAAAAATTAATCTTTAAAGTGGTTTTTCAATTAACAGCTGGGTGGTGGTGGCACATGCCTTTAATCCTAGCACTTGGGAGGCAGAAGCAGGTGGATCTCTGTGAGTTCAAAGCCAGCCTGGTCTACAGAGCAAATTCCAGGACAGGCGCTAAAGCTACACAGAGAAACCATGTCTTGAAAAACAAACAAACAAATAAACAAAAAAGTGCCCTAGAATAAAGCCACTCAGAATTTGGTCCTGCAACCAGGCATACGCCATCTTCTTACCGGTCTATTGAACTGCACACATGAACAAGACAGTGAAGGGAAGAAGCCACCTAGCGACTTCAAGCAATGCAACTGAGTGGGTGCGTGTCTGCTGAATGCAGTAATTGAGCAGGGCATGACAGCTCACACTTGTAATCCCAGGAGGCTGAGAATGGAGGACCACCACAAGTTTGAGGCCAGCCTGGGCTATACAGTAAGTTCCAGGTCAGCCTGGGCTGCAGAGTGAAACCTTGTCTCAAAAACAACGAAAGCAAACAAGCAACAGCAAACCATGGTGCTGGGGACTTGGTGCTCAGTGGTAATAGGCTTGCCCTGGAAACATGACGACTCCAAGTTCAGTTCCCAGCGCCCGTGTGAAAGTCAGATGTGCGAGTGCTAGGGATCCAGAGACCAGAGGATCCCTGGAATTTGGTGGCAGCCATTTTAATCAAATTCATGAACTCCAAGTTTAGCAGGAAACTTTTCTCAAAAAGTAGTAGAGAGTGATCAAGAAAGATCATGGGTTTTGACCTCTGGCATACCAGCTCACAGAAATGCATGACATAAACACATATGAACATGTACATACACACACACACACACACCCCACACACATCTACTTCCCCCTTCTTGTACTTTAGAACTGTTTCTTATTTCATTTTGTACTAACTTGATTTTTTTATTATCTACTGAAGGAATTTAGTAACTTGTGTCTATCAGACAAATGTATTAATCTCACCATGGACTGGAAATAAAACAAAATAAGGTCTTTCCCCTCCCTGGCTCCAGCAGCCCTACAATAGTCCACGAGTCACATAGAGGGCATCTGAGAGCAAGTTACACAGACGGTTAGGTCCTTGAGGTCCAGCAGTGGAGACTGCCCCAAACCAGAAGTCCCAGAGACCTCAACAGAGACAGAGGTGTCCCTCCTCCCTGCTCTGCTCCTGGCAGGGCTGTCTGCTTTCCCTGAGCTCCCAGGGCTTTTCTCACAGAAATTGTCTCAGTGTGAACAGTGTTTGGAAGGATTTCCTGCAGCCCCTTTCTAGGCAGCTTTGCTGTCCTTCCTTCCTCAGTGCCACATTTGGCCAGCTGTAGCTCCTGATCTGACCTCCAGGAGCTGTCCACCTTCTCCCATCCCTATTGACACTCTGTAAATAAGGTCAGCAAGGCCGCTGAAAACATTCACACTCCTTCTCTTCTCAGCCATGCTGTGCTGAAATCACTTCACTGAATGCTTTCGGAAGTGAGCCTGCAACTCTTTTATTCTAGCATTAGCCACTAAGTTCAGCTGCTACTCAGAAAAGGCAGCTCATGGAGTGAGTCTGTGCCAAAAAGGGCAATTTAGGCAGCGGTGGTCCATTTACGAGCTTCGTGTTTGCCATGGCAGTGGGCAATCCTGCAAGGAAACGCACACTTACCAGCCTGTCCTGACTGACAGCTGTCTCATCTCAGGGACAGGGAACTGTTCCAGACACTGCTGTGAAACTCTTCTGAAGGTAACCTCAGCCAAGGGACAGGTGAGTGCTACGAAGTCCTGCCAACTTCCTGGCCTTCTGTGGGAGGGGTCAAGACTGGGGCCTGCAGGAGCTCAAGTTCAAGGAGCCTTTGCTACATTCAGGCCCATCTCTAAGAGCCTAACATGCAGTAGCTCAATCTGGCCTCCCCAAGACCTACTGAGGAAGCCATTCTGGTTCCTTAAATTACAAAGTGCTTTTAACACAAAATTCAACTTCTGGGACACAAGTGTGTATGTGCATGCATATGTGCATGTGTGTGTGTCCCAAGGTGGCCTTAAATTTGGGATCCTCCTGCCATTGGCTCTCAAGTGTTGGTTTTGCAGGTACCACCATGGGGACACTGGAAAGCCGTGGCTCAGTGGTCTTGAGGACATGAACATTGTTGATCTGCCATCACCACTGTCCATCTTCAGAACATTTTTGTCTTTCCAGGCTGAACCTCTGCACTCAGGAAATGTAAGTGCTAGTTTTCCCTGCCTCTAGCCTCTGGCAACCACCACTCTACTTCGAGTTTCTATGGTTTGATTACTGGAAATGAGTGGAGAGTCGCCATTACAGAAAAGGAAGCTGGGGCGGTGTCTATAACTTGTCCAAGGGAAGACCACTAGCAAAAGAAAAGCTTAGATTAGAACTCAGGAACTCTGGCTCTGGAGTCTATAGGGCATGCTGAAGGAAAGGGCATGTTAGCAAAAGGAACTAGCTGCTTGTTCCCTTAGGATGTCACAAGTCCCCACACCCAGCTGCAGCTTGACCAGAGCAGAATTTCACCAAGCTGCTGTGATATATTAAGTGTCTCTCCTTGGAGAACTTGGCTGTGCCTTTTGGGCCTTTCATTTTTTTCCCCTCTATATGAGAATGAAATGATGTACCTCCAAGGTATGCTGAGAATATGGGCAGAATATGCACACTGAGCAGAAACCCCACAGTGCGTGCTCCCACCCACCTTCTCCACGCCTGCTTCCCTTGGAGGAGAACTGAAAACCCACCCTGACAAACAGAAGCCCAGGCAGCCTACAAGCTGCTCCCAAGAGCTAGTGTGCTGGGAAGTGAGAAGTGAGGAAGAGGAAGGGGCATGGCTTTGGGGAGAACTGGTAGAGAATGGAATAAAAGCCCTGGAACTGTACTCGTAGCCTTGGCATGTCAGCATTGGCAAGAGAACCGCAAGTGAACCTTGGTGGGCTCCTGGTAATGAAGAGCCAATCCTCTGCAGGAGGGCTGTGTCTGCCTGTCTGCAACCTCAGTGTAAACAAACAGTGGGCTCCTGATTGAATGCAGAGCACGGGACCACAGTGCTGTGGATTTTCCTACTTAGGAAATAAACTACCTGGATATACATTCAGCTGTGATTCCCCACACCCTCCACAGAAAATAAAAAGCATGAGGGATTAATTATGTGTAATTGGATGTTTCTGTCTCACCCAGTCCCATAACCATACAGTCCCAAAGAAACACATAGAGACTTATATTAATTATAAACTGCTTGGCCTATTAGCTCAGACTTACTATTAACTAGCTCTTGAAACTTAAATTAATCCATAATTCTTGTCTATGTTTAACCATGTGGCTTGCTACCCTTCTCAATGCAGCATTTTCATTGTGCTTCCTCTGCGTCTGGCTGCCTCCTCTACACACTGAGCCTTTCCTCTTTCCAGAATTCTCCTAGTCTGGTTGCCCCACCTACACTTCCTGACTGGCCAATCAGCATTTTATTAAACCAATAAAAGTGGCAAATCCTAACAGGGTACAAGAGCATTATCCCACAGCAATTATGTTTGACACTTTTGGCCATCTAGGGTATGAGGCAAACTTCCATATTACAAATCCTAGGAGTTTAGATCCCAGTGAAAGAAGCCAACTGAAAGCAGGCTGCCCCAGTGATTTGAAGATGGTTTGTCCTTTGAAGACTCATGGCCAAGGTCAGTCTCCATTGAACCACAAGGAAGGTGAAAACTTTATCCAACTATGATGCGCAAGGTGAGGCCTTCGGATGGTGATTAGAGCTATATGGTTAGTTAGTCTAGGGTCCATAGATGTGTCTGGTTGGATTTATCAGAAGAGGTTAGGGTCCGAGTATGTACCCACGTGCTCCCAGTCTTTCTGGGTGATGCTGTGTGTCACCATGAAACTCTATCAATAGAGTTCACCATCAAATGCAGTCCCTTGACTTTTGACCTCAAGAACCATAAGTCAATCTAAACTTTCACCACCCTGGGATGGAACTCCAAACACAACAAATGCTAGTCAGGCACTCTCTCACTGAGCCACACCCCCAGTCTGTACTGCATTATTACTATCAGAAAACCACCTGGGACAGTTACACACTGTGTGTCTACCTACTGTTGAGTCAAACTCTTGGACATTCTGGAAAAGACTCCAAAGTGACAACACTAGAAAATCACTAGTTGCCAGGGTTGGAGGGAGGCAAGGATGACAGAGTGGGGATAGCACGGTGATACTATGATGGTGGCCACGTGTCATTGCTATGCTACATTTCCCAAGGACCTAAAATGTGCACATAAAGAGTGAGCCTGAATATACACTATGGTCTTTCTGGGTGTTGATTATGTATGGATATAGGCAACAAGTGTGCCGTTCTGGTGGAGGGTGTTGCTATGAGAAGGCTATGGGAGGAAGGGCAGGGGATATAAAAGAGATCTCTGTACCTTCCTCAGTTTACAGTGAGCCTGCAATTGCTCTAAAGAAGAAAAATTCTTTTCTTTTCAAAAAGGAGTGTGACAGAACCCAGCGTGATAACATAGGCCTATAATCGCAACATTTAGGAAGCGGAGGGTAGAGGACCAGGAGTTCAAGGTTACCTTCCGCTATACAGTGGGTGTGAGGCCAGTCTGAGCTACAGGAAACCCTGCCAATAAATAAATAGGATAAAATAAGAAAAGATAAAAGATAAGATAAGGGTGGGGCCAGAACCTGAACTCCACTGGTAACTGGGGGGCGAGGAGAGAGACCAGTGCTACATTTTGCAAACTTGCTTCTCTCCTTTGTTAGAAACATGGCAAAGTTTTCTGGTTCTCAGGGGGAAAAGGGGAACAAGAGGCAGCTTCAGGAGTACACTTGAAACAATTAGGAAGTTCCTGAAAAAAAAATATGCCCACAAGAAACTGGCCTACTGAACTTTGGTTGGTGGAAAAATATGGTAATAGCATGAAGAGTGGAAGATACCACCCAAAGGGGGCATAGCTACAGAAAGATGAACTTAGAAGACGCAGCAGCACCGCAGGGGAGGGAGGAGAGACAAAGGAGAAAATGGTTGAGCCAGCAGAGGCCCAGCCCAGGGGAAAGTAAAGGTGACCAAGAACTAGCCTTGACTTTAGTGACAAATGATTAGCTGTCATTTGCATAGGGCGACCTGTACAGAATGGCAGATGGAGCCCTAGGTCCTAACAGTTCCTCATCATAAAATAGATGCTCATTTGCATGAAATTAATGTTCAGACCCATTGCAAAACAGCTTCATTTATTGTCTGCTACTTCAACAAGCAAGCAAACAAACAAAATGCCTCTTTCTCTTTCATTTCATGGTAGATAATTTTCAAGGCGCTTTGGCAAATCAAAATCCCAAAGTGATCCTGGAGAGTGACCAAACTGAGCCAGCTGCACTTAAAGAGATGTGGTTACAGGGACAAGACACTCTGCCACAGCAAAAAGAATTTGGTCCTGGTGTCATGTGGCCAGCTCAGCCGGGAAGGGAAGTTGAACTTGGTAGAGGAATGAATACTGAAAGTTAATCACTATGGCCTGCAGGTGGGAGACACTCTACATGGAATCTCTGTGGATTCCTAGATGTCTCTCGTTTTCTGTATTCCACATGAGAAGGACCAGTTCCCTCATGGAGCCATGAAGTTGTGCCTAGCTGTCCCACTCTTGAACAGAAAGACTCTAACAGCCATATGCTAGCTAGTTTTATGTCGGCTTGACACAAGCTATAGTCATTTGAGAGAAGGGAAGCTCAGTTGAGAAAATGTCTCCATAAGATCAGGGTGTAATTAGGCCTGTAGAGCATTTTTTTTTAATTAGTTCTCAATGAGGAAGGGCTCCATTGTGGGTGGAGCCATCCTTGGGCTGGTGGTCCTGGGTTCTACAAGAAAGCAGACTGAGTAAGTCATGAGGAGCAAGCTGGCCAATGACTCAGGCATATTTTCAGCTAGCTCTTACATCTTGAATTAACCCATTCCTAATAATCTGTGTATCGCCATGAGGCTGTAGCTTACTGATATAGGTTCTGGGGCACCTGTCTCCTTTGGCAGCTACATGGCATCTCCCTGACTCCACTTACTCTATCCCTGTATCTCTGTTTGGTTTTCCTGCCTGGCTTTATTCTGCCATGGGCTGAAGCAGCTTTATCCATCAACCAATAAAGCAGCACACACACAGAAGGACGTCCCACATTGGGGTGCTCTACCAGTGCTCTGCTTTGGGTCTGAAAGTGGAAGTTGAAGTCAGGACTCTCCTTCCTTCCAGTTATCATTTCCTGGCCAATTTAAACAGGAAAAAGGTCAGACATCACCAAACAAAGCATCCGAGTTTCCTTAAAAGATTAGCCTCGTCTTGGCTATGTAGCTCAAGCTGGCTACAAACTTGGCATCCCCTCAAGTCTCCAAGGTGCTGGAGTTATAGACATGTACCACCAGACCTGGCCAAGAATACTGACTTTTAAGTCAGACATTATGTGCATGCTTTTAATTTCAACTCTGGATACTAAGTTCCAGAACAGCTTAGGCTACATAGTGAGACTCTGTCTCAAGAAGGGGCAGTATTCCCTAGGAAACTCAAGTATCTAATTAATGTCCGATCTGTGGGTCCTGGTTGCAAAAGGGCAGTTTGTGTGGGTCATAGAAATAAGCATAGGTACACAGAGTCTGATTGTGGGCAGTACCAAATCTCCTCTGGCTCCTTCTGTGACAACATAAAGCTTAGGAACATCACAGAGTTCCACAGTCAGGGAAGGAACCCGTGTTCAGAACAAAGGGTCTATACCCCTCTGTAAAGAGGGCTGAGCTTTGCTCTACTAACAATAAAGAGGAATGATCCTATACAGCGTTCTCACTGTGTGTCTCTTTGCTATATATATTGTGACCTGGAGGCTGGGTTCTATTTTCCCAAAATTCTAGAATTAAGAGTGGAGCTAGACTGACTGTTCCCACGGCCACAGCTCCAGGGAGGAGGGATTGAACTGATTCTAGTTCCAAGACAGTCTTTAGCCAGTCCACTATCATGTCATTTAAGAACTTTAAGAAGTCAGGGTGGTGGCGCATGCCTTTAATCCCAGCACTCGGAAGACAGAGGCAGGCAGATCTCTGTAAGTTCCAGGCCAGCCAGGTCTACAGAGAGAGTTTCAGGACAACCCGGACTACACAGAGAGATCCTGTCTCGAAAAACAAACAAAAGAGGAACTTTAAGAAGCATAAATTAATCTTCATAAGCACAGCTGAGCATTCATCACATGGAAAGAAACTCCAGAGATCAGTTTTCTTCTCTCTGGCTCTGGGTAACCGCACCTGGGTGATTCCAGACCCGTCTGTGTGTCCCAAAGAGACTGCTCACCCCTGTGTCTCCTAGCCTATAGAGGACAGCCTTTTCCTAAGCGAGGACAGAGTTGTAATCAAGTCCCCTCCAGAAGGGGCTGTGATTCACATCTGAGCTTCAGAAAACAGTGTTCATTTAATTTAAAGGGGAGAAAAAAAAAAACAAAATAAGCGTATGGGTGCTAACAGATTTCTCCAGACCTTAATTTGCATTCATTTTGCTTCCCGAGCATTTGATTTGTTTTTATTTTCAAACTGTGTTGTACCACATGCTAGGGAAATAGATTTACTTAATCTGGGTCCTGTGATTTCATTGTTTATCAATATCAATACCAGGGAGATGAGGGAAGCTAAAAGAAGCATCAGATGCTTCCCTCTGGAAAGCAAAAATGAGACTCACCAAAGCCCAGGACTTACCAAGGCTGGGAAAGCCATCATGGCCAACAGCCACATCAAATGTCATCTCTCAAGATATTCCCATGCAGCCAGGCTGACCTTGGTGCAAATGCAATCCAGAGACCTTAGTTCCATCCCTAAAAATAGGATATGTGTTGATGTTCCCAGTGTGTATCTAAACTTGCCCTGTGTTTAGCTTGAGGGCTGACATTCACTGACCCACAAACATTTCAAAAGAGGGAAGGATTCCAGCCTGGCTTTCATGGAGGCAGAGAATTTGGAACTGCAGGACTGGACCACAGAGATCTTCGTTAGATTTCTCATCACAGTGCCCAAATACTTGACAAAAGAACCTTAAGGGATGGAGGAGGCAGGCTCAGAATTTTAGGAAGGCCATGGCAAGGCAGCCTCGCAGCAGCAGCAGCAGGTGTCTGGTTAAAGCTGCCTCTATGGGAGCCACGGCTCATCATTGGGCTTTCTCCTTCCCTTCCATTCATTCATTCATTCTGGTCTCCCACCCCTTGAGTTGGTGCTGTCCACATCAAGGTGGGGCTTCTCTCCTTACTTAAACCTCTCAGGAAACACTACCACAGACAGGCCCAGAGGTGAGGTAGTGAGGTGGTTCTCAGTCTAAGTTGACAATGGGGAGTAATCATCGTTGAGGTCATTTGGAGCGATCCTCATAGCTTCCCACCTCCTGTGCCTGTACTTCTTCTGCCTTACTTCTTCATCCTTCACAAAGCTCCTCCATGATACGATTATTCAACGTCCCTACTCAGGCTACCAAAACAAAATACCAAAAACCTATGTCCAAGGCCTTCATTTATTTATCCAGTCAGCTATGTTCAGTCACTCTGTGCTGCCTCCTTTGATTCTGACCACCCTCCCACCCTCCCCAACTGTGCTGCCCACACAGGTTCCCCCTTCCCACTGAGATTTCACTAATTCCCATATTTCATTTATTCATGTATTTTTGAAACAACCTCTCATTGTGTAGCCCTAGCTAGCTTGGAACTAGCTATGTAGACCACATTGGTCTTGAACGCACAGAGATGATTTGCCCCTACCTCCTGGGTACTGGGATTCAAGATCAGTGCCACCACACTATGCACATTCCTTCCTCTGTGCCTTTGCCTAGGCTATTCCCTGTGACTGTTTCTCTTCCTGTACATTTGTATGTTAGAGTTCTACTCAATCACAGGAATAATTCAACTATTTCTTTTCCCAGAAAACATCTTCAGATTTTCTCAGATCTGTGTTAATCATTTCTTCGCCTACCTGCCACTGTCCTATTCTCTGGAAGGGGCTGTTCCCTTCTTTGAACTGCCTGATACTGTGGCACAAGCCTCTGATCCTTATATTTCAGTGGGATCATTTTATTACCATTCATTCAGAGTCCATCTTCTCCACCCTCCACCGAAGTCCATGAAACAACAGCCACTTGGAGTATTTATGAGAACACAGGCATATGAACCCGCTCTCATCTGTTCTCATGGTCCTCAGTGTTCTTAATTGATGTCTTGCTTCATGTTTTAAACATAATTGGTATAAGTGATTTAGAACAAAAATTTTGTCTTTATGTTTATCTTATGAATCTTTAAAAAATCTGTGATAGTATCAAACAGTAGGCACTCACTAATTACTATTAAGATGGAAGATAATAAAATTAAATTCTCTTCTTTTCAGGTAGCTCTCTTGGGAGAGAATCAGTGGAGAGCTGGGGGTGGGGACATGTCAGTCAATATTTATTTAATCTGGCCAGCATTATTAGGGAAATTTATTATTAAATTAATTAAACATTGTTAAATTAATAACGAACTGAAGATTGGCCCATTATTTGCTGAGTGTCTACTGATAGGACACATGTAAGAGTTAAGTTAAAGAAGAAAAGATAAATACAGCGTGACCCGGATTTCCATAAGGCCACTACAGGAATACTGAAGACAAAATCACATGAAAAGTCACCTATGAGGCTGGGCATGATGGTCCCATCTGTAAAGCCAGCAACTGGGAGGCTGTGACAGAACTGCCGAGTTTCACGCCATTCATGCCAACCTGGCTACATAGTGAACTCCAGGCTATCCAGGGCTATAGATGTCAAAATTATATCTTCAAAAAACAAAAGAAAAGAAAGGAAGAAAAGGAAAACCCACTACAGTAGTGACTCAAGACCTGAAGCAATCCGTAACTATGAGAAGAGGAAGGGGAAATTAAGCTCACTTAAAAAATTAAGTATGCTGAATTTAGCCATAGCTAAATATGCACCAAGGGAAGGACTGTTGGCTGTGCTGACAGTATGTCCTGTACTCGGGTGGGTGTGGGTGGGTGAATTCAGTGTCCCTTTATATGGGAATGATGTGAGAGCTTGTGGGTAGCTCTAGTCTGCTAATGAAAGGTTGAGAAAATAATGTGGATCCTCTCAATTTAAAACACGATTTGTTAAAACAGGCTCATGTATCCCAAACTTGTCTCAAATTCTCTTTCAGCTGAAGCTGGCCTTCCTGCTGTACCTTCCCAGTGCTAGGACTGCTGGCACACACTGTGTGCCCAACTTTCCTTTCATTTCTATTACTTTCCCCTAAAACCCAAACCTAGGGTCCACTGTTTCCTTTGTGTAGAACTTGAACTTGAGGGTGTATTTCTTTGTGTGATCGAGAGAGTGAAAACAAGCCTTTTGGCCAAGAAATACAACCCACAGGAGCTACAGCAGCCCCTCCATGCAGAGCCAGAGTGGCCGTCTCTCCGGGCCTAGAACTGTTCAGGAACCTCAGCTTCCATGAGCGGAGTCAACCCCACTCAGTGGATGTCAACACCCGACACCGAGGCTGTGTTTGCAGGCTGTTCCTTTAGGGGTTCAATCAGTGCTTCTAGGGGATCAGGTTCTTGCGGCTCTGGGTAGCACAGCCCCGATGGGAATCCACCTAAGGAAGGAAGCTCTTGTCATAATGGACAATACAACTCCATAGGAGCAACACTTAAGAATTCCCATAGAAGCCTTGTAAGCAAGACAATAATGGAACACCTTCCTGTGATGTGTTCTGCTTTGGTTTCCTTTCAGGTTTGGTGCTCTGGAGATTGAACTTGGGCCTTTGAGACACAGCCTTGCTGTGTTACCCAGACTGGTTGCTTATTTGTGTGCTAAAGTGATTGTCTTGATTCAGCCTCACAAGTATCTAGGACTGCAAGTGTGTACCACTGTGCTCTTGCTAAGAATGTCTGTCATTCTTAAACAAGAAGAGAGAGAAGAAAGGAAGCAGGAAAATAAGGAAGGGAATGAAGGGGGCGGGAGGGAATTTGGGGAGGAATGTGTGGATAGATGGAGGGAGAAAGGGAGGGAAGTAAGAAGAAGGGGAAGGGGAAAGGAGGAAAGGAGGAAGGAAATATTGCTTAATCCAGAGATCCAAAATCAGAAGATGTAGCTCTCAAAGTGAGGGAGAAAGACACTTCCTCTGAACAACAAAGCCAGGTTACTCATTGTGGTGGTTTGAATGAACATGGCCCCCATAGATTCCTAGATTTGAAGGCTTGGTCACCAGGGAGTGGTACTGTTTGAGAAGGATTAGGGGATGTGGTCATATTTGGAGGAAGTGTGTCACTGGGGATGGCTTTGAGGTTTCAAGAGCCCAAGCCAGGCCCAGTGGCTCTCTTTTCCTGCTACCTTTGGATCTGGATGTAGAACTTTCAGCTACTTCTCCATTACCATATCTGCCTGTGTGGCGCTATGCTTCCCACCATGATGATAATGGACCAAACCTCTAAAACTGTAAGCCAATTCCAATTAAATACTTTCTTTCTTAAGAGTTGCCATGGTCGTGGTGTCTCTTCACAGAAATAGAACACTGACATGCATTACCAACAGATCTACTCTATAGGAAATATTAAAGGAAGTTCATCAAGCAGAAGAAATATAAGACAAAAAATAATAGAAAAATGAACAAGGAAAAACAAACTTTTTTCTTAGTTTTAATTATTCTAAAATACGCCTGTTTAAAGCAGAGAGAATAACAATGTGTTATATGTTTACAGAATATACAAAAGCAAACTATAATGCAACAGTCCCATAGGAGGTAGGAAAGATGGATAATAATTCAAATTATAAAATCCTTACCTTCTACTTGAAGGGATATGGTGTTAAGGAAATTTCAAATTACTTCAAATAAGTATTATAGGACCTTGAATAATTCTAGTATACATTGAAAGTCAATAAGGAAGATAAAAATAGAACCCTAAAAAATTTTCAAGCTGGATATGGTAGTGAGTAATTATAACACCAGCACTCAGGAGGTGGTAGCAGGAGGGTCAAGTCAGGAGTTTAAGGTCAGCCTTAACTACATGGAGAGTTTGAACATGAGATGCTGTGCTTGTCCCCAGGACTCACACCCACACACACACCTGAACACACAAGTATATGCACATACATAGACAACACAAACATACACATACACATATATAGATGTAGAGACACACATGTTTAGATGTACACACATATATACATACATACATATAGGTATATGCACATAAACACACATACATATATGTATATATAGACACACAAATATACTCATACACACAGGCACACACATATATACACATGTATATACACACACAGATATATATATATACATACAGAAACACACATATAGGTATATACATTTTATGTATGCATACAGACACACACATAAAGATGCACATGCATATATATACACAGACACATACACATATATACATATACATGGACACACAAATATTTACACATACAAACACATACATATATGCACATAAATACATATATAAGACACACATATATATGAACAAACACACATAGACACAGAGTTCTTAGTTAAACCTAGAAAAGACAGAAAATGAGCAACTGGAGCAAATAAGAACAACTGACAAAATGGAAAATCTTAATGCAGTCTTATCAATAATCATATTAAATGTAAATGACCCACAAAAACTAGTACTGTCAGGTTAGGTTTTGAAAATAACCTAGTTCTATACAATCTTCAGGAACCTTTTTTATTTTTAAATTTTTGTTCATCATCATTATTATATACTCTGTATGTGTGCATGCCACTGTACACATGTGGAGGAAGCCAGAAGAGAGCCTTTTGGAGTCAATTCTCTCCTCCCATGTTGGATTCCTGGGACTAAACAAGTTGTCAGACTTATCCTTGAGCCATCTCACCAGCCCAAGAACCTTATTTTTACTGTAAGACACAGCTAGGTTAACAGTAAGCAGA
This sequence comes from Bramus lutescens, assembly GCA_001685075.1. Taxonomy (NCBI): domain Eukaryota; kingdom Metazoa; phylum Chordata; class Mammalia; order Rodentia; family Cricetidae; genus Bramus; species Bramus lutescens. Next base: position 49,437 of record LOEQ01002636.1, on the reverse strand, counting down.
TGAAAAAGATATACAGGGAAACACTAACTGAAAGAAATGAGGTAGCCATGTTAATTTTGGATGAATGTAGACTTTAGTCCAAGGGATGTAATCAGAAATAAATGATGTGGGAAGTCATTCTGTATATGTGTTGCTTTTATTGGTTAATGACTAAAGAAGCTGCTTTGGCCTATGACAGGGCAGAATAGAGCTAGACTAGGTTGGGGGAGGGGGAACTAAAATGAACGCTGGGAGAAAAAAGGTGGAGTCAGTGAGGCGCCACGTAGCTGCCAGAGAAGACAGATGCGCTGGAAACTTGCTGATAAACTATGAGCCTCATGGTAAAATATAAAATAATAGAAATGGGCTAATTTAAGAATAAGAGCTAGCTAACAATACACTTAAGTGATTGCCCAAGTAGTGATTTAATTAATATAGTTTCTGTGTGGTTATTTCAAGTCTGAGCAGCCAGGAACAAACAAGCAGCCTCTGCCTACAGATTGGTGCCAAAGTGGCCAACTATATCCAAGTAAAACCTGAGAGAGCTTGGTAAAAGTTCTAAACACAAAATAAACAGGGTTTAGCGCAGTTTCTTGGTATCCACAATTTTTTTTTTCTGGATAGGCTTGCAGCTCCTTTGGGAGAGGTGCAGTAAAAACTGTGCCAGCTTCTTTAAAAACAGTGGCTTCCTGGTTCTCAGCACAAATGGCTCCGACTCTTTTGGGAGGTCCAGCTGCAGAACATTTAAATGGGGATTGTGAGCAGAGTGCTACAATTTACTTAATGGCAACATAGACCTGCTGTGTGTCTGAGAATGGGGCTGTGAGCATGGTTTGCAGAGGTGAACAGACCTCCACCATGTTGGACTGGGCAGAGACAAAAGGCAAAGCAGCCTTAGTCTTAGCCACACCCACTTAGCATTTTTTAAAAAAAGCACTCTTGATCATAAAATAACAGATTTAAATAAAAAAGGCCTCTTGAAAGGTCACAATGTTGGATAAATAAATGTAGGCTTGGGAGAGAGAAGAAATAGTTATAAAAGGAAGTAAATGGTTAAAGAAATAAAGTCTTCAAAGAGACAGAGTACAGGCAATCATAGATTAAAGAAATAAAGAAAAATAAGCCACATAAAGATGGAATATACACAGAGTTTGGATTATGCATATTATTGAGTTTTATTTGAATTTTTTACTGTGAATGAGCTAAGTACAGAGAGACATTCCATTGTATAAGCTGCTAAGCTAAACATTACACACACACATATATATGTATATATATTAAAGGTATCTTGATTTCAAAATTTGGGTCTAAGGGTATGTTGCTTTGAAAAAGAGGTTCTGCTTTTATTTTCAAAGAAAATAAGAACCTGTGGATTCCTTCCAGACTAATGTGGTTTGATGAACCAAAATCCCCCAAAAGGTCTCCATGAATCCCCCAAAAGAAAATACTTCACCTAACAAAAAGCAAGAAGCAGTTTGGAAAGAACTACGCTCAGTTTCCCAAATATTGCTTATAAATGTTGTTTACACTTAAAGGGGGATATGCTATAGAGATTTGCATTGGTATGGATCTTGGTTTATTGACAAAAATTTAAGGTCAGTTTTGTTGTATGTATATTTCTGCTCTTATTTAAGGTATTGTGTTTGTGCAGCTCATTTAAAAATGTAATATACAATTAAGAAATAGAGGTTAATAGATAGTCATCTATAATAATCAAGTTTGTAGTCATGTTAATTAGGTTTTCGAGATATATAGAGATATATTTCAGTTAGATAATGTTCAATACTTTCAAAGGCCTATAGAATATAGCATTTAAAATGTTTTATGAAATTGGGACTTTTCATGACAATGAGACACATTGGCTCCTGGCAGCACCATTCTATTTCAAGAGGATGATAGGCATCAAAGAGGCTCCTTATGGAATTAGCCATTTGGGCATGAAACTGCTTTTGTCTGTATTGCTTGATGGTATGCTGTATGAACTGAACATGCAGAACTCAGTGAAAAATGACTGCTGAAGCTGCCTAAAGGTGAGACGGTCCTTCAGGGTTCCTGCTTCATCAAAGAGTCTGCCAGACATTCTGTAAGGCATAGAAAAAAGTGACTGACAAACTGCCAATATAGGTGGAACTGTCTTTGAAATTTCCTGCTTCATGGAAAAGTCTGCCGGATACTATGGGCTGTAGGCTAAAGATGGATGCTCCAAAGATATAGAAGAACTTTGGGTGACTGTCCAGGCAGTGAGATAGATGTCTCTGTCAATTCTAGAGCTTTGGAAGTTGCTTACAATGCAATTCCTGTTAACTTAGGTAATATTATATCCTTCTGGGGTTTTTGATGGAGTTGAAGAATAGAAATTTATAGTTATAGTTTTCCTTAATTATGATAACAGATAAAGTAAGTATAAATATTGTAACTGTCTTGCTTGATATTTGTTTTGTTATATGCAATTTTACTATGTTAAAATTAAAACCTTTCTTTTTATTTAGACAGAAAAGGGGAGATGATGTAGAATGTCCTTTTGTATATGTGTTGCTTTTATTGGTTAATAAATAAAGAAGCTGCTTAGGCTTATGACAGGGCAGAATAGAGCTAGACAGGAAAACTAAACTGAATGCTGGGAGAAAGAAGGTGGAGTCAGTGAGACACCAGGTAGCTATCATGCCAGAAACTTGCCAGCAAGCCACGAACCTGGTGGTAAAATATAAAATAATAGAAATGGGTTAATTTAAGATATAAGAGCTAGCTAGTAATATGTTTAAGCTATTGTCCAAGCAATGTTTTAAATAATATAGTTTCTGTGAAATTATTTCAGAAGTCTGGGCAGTTGGGAACAAACAAGCATCCTCTGCCAACAAATAAGGAGAGACACTATGTAATGATCAAGGGGTCAACTAGAAGACATAACAGTTTCGAGCATATTGTACCTAACAATAGAGCCACAAAACCAAATGTCTGCTCTTGATTTGTAACAGCAATAGTACCTGTACTAGAGGACTTGGCCACAGACTTAAGCTTTCTCAAACAGTAGCAAGTATATTTGCCTTAGTCAGTAATACAAAGGATTACTTGAAAGATAAACACTCTACCCTATTTATACTGATTTTAAATTGTATTTCCTAGTCAAGCCATTAGAAAGCCATGCATGTGAACTGTACTATTTAGGGCCTCATGGGACTGTTTTCTTAATTGCACCTTGATATTCTGCCAATGACTTAAGCAAAAAAAAATGCTGTAAGAAAAGCCGTACAACTCCTTATTGGTTGTACACAGGCTTAATGTTGGGAAACAGTCAATAGAGCACACAATGTTCTCTTCGTAAGAGAACCTATGAGAGAGATTTTGCTCAGGTTTCAAAACCTTGGAACATCTCATTTTCTCTGGTCATAGTTCTCCATTTCCTTTGGCAGATGGGAAAATCAGAGGGAAGTTTTCAGTCCACAGAAATTGTACGACACAAGTTCTATACTAATCTTAGCCCTGATTTCCTTTTACTTTCCTGTCCTTTTCATTCAAATTTTTGTATCTGTTCATTTTCATTCTGTTGAGCGTTTGCCATGTCTTTTGTTTTGAACAAAATTTTTAGAAGGCATAATTTGCATGAAGTAAATGAACAGTGTATGGCTTAATGTGTTTGGGCAAATATTACCCTATCAAATTTGCTACCCATCTAAAAAGCAGTTGGCAAGATAAATGCCATAAGACAGTCTGAACAAAGCACTATTGGGGAGAAACAAATACCCATGGGAGTATATGGAGAGACAAAAAATTCTGAATAGAAAGGTAATTGGCTCAGAAAAAAAACACCGAGGCAGAAACTTTATATTAAAAAATAATATCTTGGGCTGGAGAAATGCCTCAGTGGTTAAGGGCACTTGTTGCTCTTTCAGACACCAATGCTTGGTTCCCAGCACCCATGTTGGGTAGCTCACAATACCTGTAACTCCAGCTCCAAGGGACCCACTGCTCTCTTCTGATCTCCAGAGCTACCCACACACACATGGCATACACAGACACAGAAATACAAAATACATGAGCCAGGACTTCAAGGCCAGCCTGTTCAACACAGCAAGTTCCAGTCCGGTTAGATCCTGTCTTAAACAAAACAAAGACAGAAATAAATAAACCTTTAAAATATTATCAGCCATGTATGGTAGTGCATACTTTTAACCTCAGCACTCAAGAGGCAGAAGTAGGTGATCCCTGAGTTCAAGGACAGCCTGGCCACATACTACAACCATGTCCCAGACATACAAACAACAGCAAAAACACCCCAGCTAGGCATGATACATATGCCTATAATCCCAGCACTTGGGAGAATATGGAGTTCACAATCTTCCTCAACTACAAGAGAGTTGGAGGCCAGGCTGGGACATAAGAGACTTTGTCTCAAAACCTTAGCAACAACCAATAGTAATAATAAAAATAATAATGGTAATAATGGTCTCTCTCTAAAATTTTGAGATAGAAATTCATTCAATTAAAGTGGCTCAAAAGGTAATTTGGAAAAGAATAGGCAGCAAGTTGGAGTGTGGGGAAATGAGCTCTTGACACAGGGTAGGAGGATCTCAGAGCTAAAAGAGCTTTTCTTATATTACTGGGAAGGCACTAGGGTGGTGGTGTTAACTTTCAATAGAGAAGGATGATGGGTGATGTAGGCAGGGTTAGGAAGACTACTTAGGAAGCAGTGTGAGACCTGGATGGGATGCTGGTGAGGCTCTGGGAGGTAGAGAGAAGAGATTGGGAATCTTCTTCAATGGTTCAGCAGTAATATAATGACCTGAATCAACCGGCTATTGTGAGAATGGGGGGAATGAGACAGGATGCAATGCGGCAGGGAGTCTCTAGGGTCAGTCAATGACTGGGAGGATGTCTGAGAAGCAATGGGATGATATACATAGCTGGGAAAGTGGGCAGCATCGGGATTGCCTGTCCGGGTGGAAGATGGTTAGGACCTGGGTCTTCCCTCTCCCAACACTCTGCAAGCAGAGAAAGCCTAAGTTACCAAGCACACACTCTTTTCTAGGCAGAGAGGGAAACATTCAGTTTGGCTGGTCATGATAGTTCCTTCCTAGCAAACCAGAGCCAACAGCACACTTACTTGTGATCTCAGCTTTTAGGAGGTTGGAACAGGGGGATCTTGAGTTCATTGCTAAGTGGAGCTACATGGTATGACCCTGTCTTCAAACAATTGGTTGGCTTAAAAATGCCAACTGGTGCAGCTGGATATGTGGTTCTGCAGTAAAGTGTGATTGCTGCTCTTGCAGAGGACCTAGGTTTGGTTCCTAGCATTCACATGGCTGCTCACGACCATCTGTAACTCCAGTTCTGAGGGAGTCTGACACCTCCTCATGGCTTCCATGGCAATAAGTGTGAATGTGATACACATACATGGAGACAGAACACTTACATACATAAAATAGTAAATATCATCTGTATGATGCACAACTCTAAGCACTGAACCCCAGTGAGTGGGGAGCTATTATCTACCCAGTCAACATGGGGAACTGTGATGCAGACAGAAGGAGTGTGCTACTGTAGACCACACAGATGAAAAAGACCAGAAACAAGGGCTGATTTCTCAACTCATCTTCAAGCAGTGTCTCTTGCTGCCTTCCGCTCCCTGGCTTAGAGATGAACGTAAATTACAAGTCCCTAAAAGTAGCTACCCACGGTATTAGTTATTTTCTCCCCTGTCAGTCACTAAATATGACCAAGCAGCATGCCATGCCAGATGTCATGTACTCACTGTGACCAAGACCATTGCAAAATACAGACAAGTTGCCACAAAAAAAAAAAACACTGAGTGGTGGTGGTGGTGGGCATCAGTGCTTACATATGTGCACGTGTGTGCTTGGAAAATGTGAACAGTTGACAACGGCTCAGTAAGGATGAGCATGGCCTAAAATCCACAGCCACCAGAAATTCCTGGAGAAAATATTCACCAACTATCTAACTGTCTAAAAATACATCCCTAACAGACAGGCTTGGATGAAGGCAGGCCCAGATCTGGTAAAGATAAAACAGCCCAAGCAGATTTCCAGGCTCCACACATACTGAACTGGCATGTCTCCTCTGAAGACAAGAGGCCTGGCACTCTCACAAAACCGAAGCCTTGCGTGTAAACAGACGGAGCCTGGACCCTTTTCAGCAAAGCCCCCACAGCCACGCAGCAGGTCTTCTCTGTCCCCCCTTCATCGCCTCCAGATTGGGATTTGACCACCCATACATTTAGGCAACAGATGGCGTCTATCCGAATCTGTGTATATAGTTGGAATCAACAAACGTTGAAATCTGCATATGACACCCATTTGGGATCTGTACCCACTCTCTAAGATGTTGGAATGATTCCTTATCATGTGATGATGTGTGGCTCTTATTCTTTACATTGCTGACTCTGGCTCGGTGCCAGGGACTGAGGTAAAAATCAAGACACAGTGTCTGCCCTTGGACACCCAGTCTCTAGTCCAGGGGTTCTCAACCTTCCTAACACTGCGACCCTTTAATACAGTTCCTCATGTGATGGTGACGACCAAACATAAAATTATTTTTGTTGCTGCTTCATAACTGTAATTTTGTTATTGTTGTGAATCATAAGGTAAATATCTGATATATGACCCCTGTGAAAGGGTCACTTGACCCTCCCAAAGGGGTCATGACCCACAGTTTGAGAACCACTGATTTAGACAGTCATAGGAATTCAGGGCATAAGGGGTCAGTTCCTAAGAACCACCAGGGGGCCAGGCAGTGGTGGTGCACACCTTTAATCCTAGCACTCAGGAGGTAGAGGCAGGCAGATCTCTGTGAGTTTGAGGCCAGCCTGGTCTATAACAGCTAGTTCCAGGACAGGTTCCAAAGCAAAACGGAGAAACCCTGTCTCAAAACAAACCAACAAAAAGAGCCACCAGGGGACAAGTCTTAGGTACTGAACATACAGGGAAGAACTAAGTCACATGTCAGGAAAAATGGAGAAGAGACATTAAAGAACAGAGATCTGATGTCCATTAGAAAGATGGCACTAGGGATTAAAGTTTTGTGGGTTTGTTTTTGTTTGCTTATTTGACTCTAGCATTTTGTTTCTTGAAGAACTACCATTCAAGCAAAATTATACCCAATTTGGACAGAGAGTGCATTTCAGTGAGAGAGTGCCTAGTGTGAGCAAGCTACGTGTTCAATCCCAGCATACCACACACAATTAGACACACTTTAGATGGTCAAGGCTGGATGTAAAGGGGCCACAAGATTGTTCACTGTCAATAGGAGAAAGGAGACCATATATGTCTAAATGTAATTCCCAGCTTCCCAAAATATTCCCCAGGAAAATTATCTCACATACATAGCTTTATAGAACTGGGGGCCAGTGAGATGACTCAGTGGGCAAAGGGGCTCGCCAACAAGCAAGAGGGCCTGAGCTTGATCCCACCCGCACAGTGGAAGGAGAGAAAAAGCAACTTCCACAAACTGTCCTCTCACTTCCACTGGCACAGGTGCACATGCACTCGTGCACACATGCACACACAATAAATAATTTAAACATTAAACTTTTATAAAAACACATTTTTAAATATTTTTCAATTACAGCTACATACTCCTTGGCAGATATAATATTGACTTCCGACACCTCTCTTTTCATTTAGGCATCTGTCTTAGGGTTTCTATAATTATGAAGAGACCACCATGACCACAGCAACTCTTCTAAAGGAAAACATCTATTCGGGGCTGGCTTACAGTTGCAGTTAGCCATTATTGTCGTGACTGGAAGCATGTGCAGACATATGCTGGAGCAGGAGCTCGAGTTAAGACATCTTGATTTGCAGGCAACAGGAAGTGGTCTGTCTCACTGGGCGTGGCTTGAGCATATATGAGACCTCAAACTCTGCCTCCACAGTGACACACTTCCTCCAATAAAGCCACACCTCCTAAAAGTGCCATTCTCTGTGGGTCAATGATTCAAACACATGAGTCTATGGGGGCAACACCTATTCCAACCACTATAGTATCTGTAGATAACATCTGGTGATATTAACAAAAGGAAAAATCAGACAAATCTATCACAGCAGTGGTGATTGATTGCTCCTGGGCCCTAAACTCACAGTGGAAGGAAGGGTGAGCATTTAATACAAGATTTTTAAAAATAAAGTAACTGTTTGAGAGGTTTTCCATAATTGAAGTTATGTGATCTCTCTATAAATTGGCATCCTGCTTTTTCCACTTGAAGTTACTGTGCCAATCAATATTTTGCACAAAATGAAAAATTCTTTAGTAATTAAAAAGATGCAGTATGACAGGTAGTTTTATGGTAGGCATCATGTGTATAGCAAAATTTTACCCTCAACTACAAGTATTCATTTATGCAGGATAAGAATAATTGAATTTTCATCTATCCTAAAGCTAATTTTTGGTTTTTGTTGCTGTTTTTAAGACTATGTAGCCCATGTAGGTCTCTAACTCATGGTGATCCTCCTGGCTTAAACCCCCAAAGGCTGGTATTACGGGCATGTACCACAACACCTTGCAAAAAGTATCTTGTGTTAGACAACTTAGACATGAAGGCAGCTACTTATGCAGCTCTGCAGAAGTATTCAAAAAATCTTCTGATGATTCAAAGAGCCACTTTGCCATTGACAAAGGCATTGATTTTGAGACTGTCTCTGATGAGTTTGAATAATGCTGTCTGATGAAACGTACATGAAGAAGAGCAATATTTAAGGCTGGGGGTGTAGCTTGGCATTAGAGAGCTTTCCAAGCATGTGTGAAGCTCTGGTTCGTTTCCTCAGTACTATGAAAAAGGGAGGCAATATTTATAAACTAATACATTATTTCACAGAATTTACCATTCCCTAAATCTTTGCAAATAGTAATACTTATACATTATATTTATCAAAATGCCATTTTTGTGCCCTGAAAATTTATAGATATATGATGAAAAATCTCTTTCTTTTTTCATCTTTTTTAAAAATTATGGAATAGCTTAATTTAGAATATATAATTAATTCATTCATTTTCTTGGCCAAGTCCTGCAGAATATCTAATAGCTACATAAACTAGATAAATAATAATTTAGAGAGGTTTTTAAAAATTACATAGCTTCGAGTCATCCAGTTTTGGGGTAATCAGCCCTTACACCTGCACACGGCATTATAACAGTGAACAAGTCAGGATCCCCCAAATCCACAATAGTTCCTCATTTGCCCATCAAGTCTAACACAACATCCTTAATATCTACCTGCTTCTGCAGTTTGTGAAACCGCTTCCCATGCTCCCGTATTTATCGCGTAGCTGTGACTCTGTGTGTTCAACACTCAGTGAAAGCAAAGCAGTGTTTCACTGGAACCCCAACTCCAGGACCTCAGCCCTTCTGGTCACAGTGTTTGTCCTCTCACTAGAGTGGCTTTCTCCTCCCATGTCTCCCAAGTGCCTGTATCCTCCCCATCTTCAGGCCCAACTCAAATCCACTTCATTTCAATTGCATTTGTCTCAGGGAGAAAAATGTCTTTTTCATAGCACTAACTCAACACTGGCCTAGAAGTTCCGGTGTGAAGTGGGGGTTCCCATCAAGGGGAATCTTGACGAGACTGGCTAACACCAGAACAGAAGCAACCAGCTCTAGTTAAAAAGTTGCTGTGCCCAGTAATCCTCTAATCACTTTAAGTATAGTATTGAATTTGGTCTTCACAAGAACCTCATGGATTAGGTTTCTCATTAAGGTCTCTAGATAAGGAAGCTACAGAAAAGGAGGAGTTTCCCACGGTGGCTCAGCTGAAAGTGCCCAAGATGAGAAACTGGACCGAGCCATGATGCTCCCTGCCTCCCTTAGTGGAGACTAACAGGGAGATGACGAGCTGTGTGTGGAAGGGAGACTACAGATGTGGACGCCTGCGTTTAGTGGGGGTCGTAGTGATGGAGAAGCACGAAGCAGATAGAGATTGAGCCAAGAACATGGAGGACGGTAAAGACGGGCTCTGAGGCTTCCCCCTTTCCCCAGGCCAATTTCAAGAAATGGACCTTGGCCAAATACAGTATGACGTTTATTCGTTGTGGGTTCTTCGCCTCTTTCTAAACAAGAATAACATGCCTGCCGCATCTTCCCTATTGACCAGGTACACTTTGAAGAATGTCCAGTTCGCCTACTGTACTGTCAGGAATGGACTTTGCACATGACCAATAAAACTCTATTAAACAAATGTCTCCAAACCACTAGTCCTCGAATAAGCCAATACTTGTCAAAGATACTTAAGGAGACATTTATCCAGAATTTAAGAATTAAGTGTCCATTATAATTTCCTTTTTAACACTTTGATGTATTGTTTGTTTTTAACTTGCCCATCCCCCTCAGTTAGGAGATAAACAATACTAAGGGAAGAGACTTTATTATTGTTTTAGCATAGTGTTTCTGACCTTAAACAATGCCTAGCACATAGAGATAGCTGAGTAAATATTCATGAAGTGAAGATTTGAAAAAGCACCTGCTTTAAGGACGTTCACCAGACCATTGTGGGTTGCCCTCCTCTCGCCACCCCAGCCCGAGTTAGCAAACGAACGGTGTTCCGCTCCCTTCAGGGCTTGAAGCCCTCATATTCTGGAACACAAAGGAAGGAAAGGGCTTTGCAGGACCTCTCGGAAGGCAGGTAGAGGACTGAGAAGATGAATTGAAAAGAGGACAAGACAGCTTCTAGGTATGGTGGAGGGGGTTTTATCATCGATATGAGGGAGAGCATGGCCAGAGGCAGAGACACGGGCATCTGAGAGAGTCCAGATGAACATGGCCAGATGAGCCAGGCCGTGTGAGGCTAGAGGCAGAGACACAGGCATCTGAGAGAGTCCACATGAACATGGCCAGATGAGCCAGGCCGGGTGAGGCCAGAGGCAGAGGCACAAGCATCTGAGAGAGTCCAGATGAACGCGGCCAGAAGGAGCCAGGCCGGGTGAGGCCAGAGGCAGAGACACAGGCATCTGAGAGAGACCAGATGAACGTGGCCAGAAGGAGCCAGGCCAGGTGAGGCCAGAGGCAGAGACACAGTCATCTGAGTGAGACCAGATGAACGTGGCCAGATGAGCCAGGCCATGTGAGGCCAGAGGCAGAGACACAAGCATCTGAGAGAGTCCAGATGAACATGGCCAGATGAGCCAGGCCGTGTGAGGCCAGAGGCAGAGACACAAGCATCTGAGAGAGTCCAGATGAACGTGGCCAGAATGAGCCAGGCCATGTGAGGCCAGAGGCAGAGGCACGGGCATCTGAGAGAGACCAGATGAACGTGGCCAGAAGGAGCCAGGCCATGTGAGGCCAGAGGCAGAGGCACAGGCATCTGAGAGAGACCAGATGAACGTGGCCAGATGAGCCAGGCCGTGAGAGGCCAGAGGCAGAGACACGGGCATCTGAGAGAGTCCAGATGAACGTGGCCAGATGAGCCAGCCCGTGTGAGGAGAGAGGACGAGGGAGAGCAGCAGAGGAGCTGCCAACCAAGAGAGGCAGTCTGGGCCAAGAGATTGCCCAGGAGACTGACATAGCCAAAATGGCTAAGTTATATAGGGGGCCAAGCCAGAGAAGATAGGGGAAAGGAAAGCTTGGCCTAGTCCCTGGGCTAGAGAAGTTTGGGGTGGTGGGTAAGGTATGCCAGCCAGAAGGACCTTGTAACAAGTAGGGACTGAGGGATGCTGGGAAAACCTGGTCTCCAGCGTGAGCTTCGACGTGTTAGCCATTCATTCTGGGTTTGAGACCTAACAGAGGAGACCTCTGATGAAGCACAGCCGTTCATTCCTCCTCAAGCCTCCATTGGGCCTCTGTCCTCAGCAGCTTGCTCTGCCTTCCGGCTGGCCGTCCCTCCATCCTCTCACCCTGCCACCCTTGACACTGTAGGTTACAGTCATCCTCTGTCCCCTGTGTCTCTACATCCATCTTGTCATTAGGCTTCCTCTAGCCTGCTGTCCATCTTTGAAGAACAAAGGACCTGCGTGCTGAAATACATCCTTGACTCCGTAGAAGGAAGCTTGAGGACTCTAAACAAAGTTTCTCTCTTGCAGACATCATTGTATTTCCTGTCACATACAAAGACCTGAATCTGAGTCCAAGTTTTTACCACTTTGTAGGTCCATGATCTTGATCAAATTACATGTGCCTTACCACCTAGGTCTCTTCATCTTACAACATGGAGCTGTTCTGAGAATTAAACAGAGCACAATGGGCAGAGCACCCAGTGGGGAGTAGCCATTTTCTACGTGTCTTTGAAGTAAACTCTTGATAGTCAGCAAAGCACTATGAGCAAGGAAACTTGAGGTTCCACAGAACAGCGCACTAGAGGCCCATCATCACTTAGCACACGTGGTACCTGGGGCTTGAAGCATATCAGTTATTTCAGGCAGTTCCCAAGGACAGCAGTGTCGAGGGGGTAGGGAACACTACTAATTTTTCTCTGTGTTTATGATTCAGAAGTTAGTAGGGTGAGCTGCCTGCCTCACTGTTAAAACAGTTATCAGAAAAAAAAAAAGACCTGGAAATACATGGTGTTGCATACCTAGAATTCCACCTCTTCAAAGGCAGAGGCAGGAGGTTGAAGAGTTCAAGGTTATCCTGGGCTATATCAGAAGTTCTCCCCCAGCCTGGGTCACAGAAGACAGGTAGGGGATTGGGGGAAAGGAAGGAGAGGGGAGTGGAAGAGAAAAAGAAAGCAAATATCCACGATGTCAATCAACCTTGGAAAGAGTGTTCTACACATCTTAAGGACCAGAAGGAATTTGGTTTGATGTTCACAATGAGGAAAAGTCACAAGCCAAGATGCCCACCACACCCTCACCTTGCCACCATCCCTCGGTCCTCAGTTCCTTACTATGAGCCACTGGGCCTTTGAAGGGGCCCTACTCGCCTTCACTGGATTGCTGACTGACAGGAGATGGTACACCATCACTGCACCCTCTTCCCAGGCAGCTGCCGTGGAAACACCTCGAAAAAACTGATCGGCTAATTCTAACACTAGTTATGCAAACTATACTTACAACCCTAATTGAAGACTCTCAGCTTCTAAGAAGAAGGCCTTGATTTCAGTGAGCATGAATAACTAAAAACAGGGCCTGCAAGGCGGTTCAGTGGGTAAAGGTGCCTGCCACTAACCCTTATGACCTGTGTCCCATCCCAGGGACCCACACAGAAAAATGAGAGGACTGACTCCTACCAGCTGTTCTCATGACACACACACACACACACACACACAGAGTAATAAGTAAATGTAATGGAAAAATATTAAATACATAAAATAACTCAGGCTAGGATTCCCAACCCAGACAAATCAAAGCCATTATGTCATAAAGAATTTTAAAGGCTGGAAGGAAAATTTGCTCAAAACAGAATAGGAAAAAAGTTCCTCTCCTTGACGAAAACTGACGCTCTAGTGATGTGAGGGCAAAGTTCAATCATGTAATGCTGCAGACATTTGGAACATCTGGGAGGCCAATTTAGGTGAGTATATAACATGTTTTTCTGCTTACTTTTTCACGAGGTCTTTCTTCCTTTCTATGTTTGTTTGTTTGTTTGTTTGTTTATTTATTCTAATTTGAGGCAGGGTCTTACTATAGAGCCCTCGCCAAACCATGGTAGGCCAGACTGTCCTCAAATTCCCCGAGCTCTACCTGCATCTGCCTCCCGAGTGCTGCCTTAAAGGCGTGTGCCCACTGTCCAGTCGTGAAGTCATGTTTTAAAACTGGTATGCCAGTTCTAAGAGCTGTGAAGTCTGAAATCCTTCAGTGTGGTATACTGGTGAATTTGACACAAAACGTGTGCCCCAAGCTTGCGTCAGGAATTGATCTGAAGAGGTCCCTTCCCAGAGTGGAACCCTGAAGCACTCAGGGAGGTACTGTCGGCATTAACCGCTTGAACTCTGTCTCTGCCGTGTTTACCTACTTACTTCTCTTCTTGCTTTCAAATCCCTTCAATCCCGATACCTCCTCCACACACGCATTCTCTCTCTTCAGGGGTGACCTTTCTTCCTATTTCATTGAAAGACCAGACGCTCTCAGGAGAGAAAACCCCCACCATATCTGTCCTCCTAGTTGTACGTGACCACACCTCTCCTTTCTTCTGGTCAGATTCATTGCCAGCGCTGGCAGGCAAGGCCGACTCACCTACCCATTCTGCTTAGACGCAGCTCCTGTCACCTACTCAAAGGTGTTTTTCTAGGAATGGGCTCCCTCCATGTCCTCTACTGTTGGGTTTTCCGTATCAGTTGGATGGTTCCTATCATCATGCTAATGAGTTATTTCTCCCATCTTGAAAAATAAACAACAATGACAGCAGCAAAACAACCTGTGGCCCTACCCAGCCCGCTCTTCCCTGCTCACTTTCCAGTCAACACTCCTTAATAAAGTGTCTAAAATACGCTCTCTCCAATTATGGCCCTCTTGCTAGCTAGCTTACACACAGGCCTGACTTTCTATCCCCTGCTGCTCTAGCAATCTCTCTTTTCTCTCTCTCTCTCTCTCTCTCTCTCTCTCTCTCTCTCTCTCTCTCTCTCATTCACTCATTTTCTGAAACAGGGTCTCACTTTGTAGCCTTGGCTGTCCTGGAACTCACTATGGGGACCATGCTGGCCTTGAACTCACAGAGATCCACCTGTCTCCTGACTGCCAGGATTAAAGGAGTGCATTCCTTCAGTTTTAAAGACAATCCACAGCTAGAAAATAGTGTGAGAGGTGGAAAGTGCTGTGGAAGGGAGCAATAGAAATTGGTGACGAGCAGGGCAGAAGCCATGTCGGATATCTTGAAATAAGTTACGGACACGCTAGTCACACATCTGTGTCTGATAAAGACATAGATGGTACTTCAGACAACTGGCCAGGAAAGCCACAACATAGACTTTTATGCATTTGGGTCTCAAAATGTTTATGTTATGGGTCGCAGTATGGCTGGTCAGGATTGAGTAATGTAAAAGCTAAGTAAAACAGCCTGGTTGGTGGTTCCAGAGGCAACACAACTGACGTTGCAAGGCAACCAGTGTTCAGGAGCACAAACATGTTCACAACTTCGGGTGAGCTTTCTAACAAACAAAGCTGCCCAGCAGTGGAAGACAGGAAGTGAGCTCAAAGTGTGTAAAGGATCCAGTAAGTACAACGAAAGACCTCTGGCCTGTCTTCCAACTGCAGGTCTTCCTAGTTTCTGTTTCTATGGAGCCTCTCTACAGCCTTCTATCATCAGCTCCAGTGAGAAGACCCAGAAGAGTGAGGAGAGGTGATGGGGTGAGGACAGGTACAGAAACGTGGCACAGGGCACAGCTCTCTTGCCAGCACTTAGAGACGATGGGAAGGCACGTGATGCTGCCCCCAGATCCTTCCAGCAAGTAGCAAGACCTGCATCTGCTGTGAGATCTGCCACAGCCTTCCCTGCAGTGACCCAACAAGGGCTTGAAGTTAATCCAGGTTCTCTGCTCACGGGGCACAGACAATATCTTTTCTTATCCCTCTGTTCTGACAGTTAAGCCCACAGTAACAGCAAAAGGAAGAGCCACCTGCCCTGTGCAGGAAGCTGCTCCTTTGGTGACTTCAGAAGGCTCAGTGACAATGTAGACATGTCTACAGGCCTTCTGAGGTCCGGGCCAGCTTGCAGCACCCTGAATGGCAATCAACAATCCTTCTTTGCCTTTCGTCCCTCTTCTGCAACTGTCTATTCACCTGGGCAATTAGAACTCCCCTGTGACAGTGTGCTGGCCCAGGTATGATATCAGATCACAGATATTGGCGACAACTGCTAATATTGCCTCCATTTATCAAGCACTTACTGTGAACCAGTCACTAACACAGTGTGCTTAGGAATGTCATACATGAAATGATGGGCTTTGACACTAACGTATGGCGGGAATGTGCCTGGAGAGCTTTATAGCTAGCCAGAGTTTCATATGCTCAGTGGCTTCTGCTTACTGCAATGAAGCAGGCAAGCTAAGGGATTTAAAGAGGTGGCAGAGGTGACAGGAGAGATGAGCTGGGGAAGATGGAGGGGGTGTAGGGAAAGCAGTGTGATCCTTCCACAATGGGAAGGATCAATTGTCCTTTCCGTGGAGTTGATGGGGAACATCATGGAAGTGTTGGTGATGTGTCCTGTACACCTGTGCCCTGAGGAAAAGCCACGGGAAAAGCAGTGCTTATGACCTGTTCTGTGATTTCACAGGGATTGCAAGGGATTCACAGGGACAGACAAGCCGAGGAAGCGCATGTTATTTCATTAACGTCTTACATGGGCCAGTGAGGTAGGTGTTATACTCCGCTTCCGGGGCATGTGGAAAGGCGGGTTATTGAATCATTCTCTGTGGCTCCTCTTGCCTCTTGCAGTGTAAAAAAGGGCTGAGAATGGTAGCTGGGTGAACATTTTGCCCGGCACAACCTCATTTCTTAGCCCCTTTCCCACCTTCCAGCTTTGTAATGACTGAAGAAATAATTTTTTTTTCATTTCTTTAAATGAAATGTTCACAAATCACAACAGACTGAAATAAGCCAATCTGCATCTAAAAGAACTTGTGTGTGTTAAGCGCATGGACATACTTGACCGGGGGTCAGGGGCAAGCGGGGGGTCCTAGTTAAAATAGCTGGGTTCTTATCTACCAATCACCATTGCCTCTCTATCCATTGCCAGATCTCAGATCCCGAAGAAAACCACAGCCAACCTGAACAAAGCCAGCACAGTAAAGAAGGGCAAACCCCAAGGCCTAGAAGAATTGGCAAGTCTTCTCAATGAATATTCAAAGCCATATGATTTACTGGGAAACTGGGGTAGAGGGCTTAACACCCCCCCACCCAATCTGGGCTCTGGGGAAAGTTCTTTATGCACTATATTTAAATGCAAATGTTAACAAAACAGATAACAATATACTGAAAAGTTCATTTAAAGCAGCGGAAAGGGAGGATTAAGGGACAGACAAAAGGATTTTATATTAATTTTATAGGGAGTTTAGTCAAGCCAAACAAGCCCAGAGATGAAATGCTTTTATAGGCATCAATTTGGCCTCCGAACAGGGTTTGTTTAATTGTTTTCCTTCTCTTGTGAGGAAATGGAAGGGGGAAGCGTTGCCTTCATTTATTGAGGGCACCTACAGGCAAGAAGCTCCCAGCTGGATCTAGGCACCACGTAAACCTGTGTGGTGGGGTATTTCTATAATCCCAGCCCTTGGTTGTGAGAAGCAGGAGGACCAAAAGTTTAAGGTCATCCTCTGCTACACTAACAAGCTTGAAGCCAGCCTGGGTGTCATAGTAACGTATCATTAAAGGGAAACAAAGAAAAAATGTACTTTTGGGGTTACTGGAGTCAGTCGGGTCCTAGACCAACCCCTTATACTGAGTGTGTGAGAATGCATGATTGTTTCGGCCCCAGGCTGGGAACCCATGGCGCAGGACCACCTCACTAGTCCTAGCATAAAGACAATGAGTAAGGGCTCAATGTTTTGTGTCAAAGAAGAATAGTCTCTTGTGTCCAGTGGGAGTTGCACTGGGAGGATGCCTCAGAGACTGCCCGTGATGGGAGAAAGGGAAGGGCCATAAATCTTATGCTCTCAAGGCCTTGCTTGTGATAAAATATCACCCCTGCCAACGAATGAAGGCATTAAGTTATCTGTGCAAAGACTATCCCCATACCAGCCCCATCTGAAGCCCAAAGCATCTAGCAAGCAAATAAAACAGCAAGAGGAGAGCCTGGCTGGGAGAAGGGGTCAGACACAAGCAGTTCTGTTGCAGCGGGAAGGATCTCCCCTTGAAATAACACAAGGCAAGACTAATGGGATTAATAAATCAGGACAGGCCATAAATTGATCATTACGAACCCCAGGCAAGCTGGTAGCCACAATAGCATTCTGTTCACTTTTCCATCTGTGTCGAATTTTACACAATGGCTTTTTAAAAAGTTTTCTAGACAGGGTCTCACTATGTAGTCCCGGCTGGTCTTAAACTCATGGCGATCCACCTGCCTCTGCCTCCCTAATGCTGGCTTTATTCCTTTGTTATCTTGTAATCTTGTATGTTTTTTATTCTTTTTCTCTTTGTAAGAGTCTGCCTTGTTTACTTAAATGTGACACAGGACTTTTGTGTTGGAACCAACTCACTGCTGCAGAGAACAAGGGCATTTTTTCCCCTGCTACCATTACAGACTTACAAATTGGGTGGTGTTCCAGGCACAGCCAGGAGGGATGTAACTTGGTAAGTCAGGGTGTTTCAACATGGACAAGAGTGAGTTGACTTGGAATCTCACAAAACCCATTTTTAAATGACCACCTTTTTAGTGAAATTCCAGGAAAGGTGATACGTCTAAGCCTGCCATGGTAGTGCTCACCTATAATCTCAGCACTGTGGGGAAGTGGAGGCAGGAGAATCAAGAGATCAAGACCATCTTCAACTATACAGCACTGCATGCAGCCAATCTGAATAAAAGAAAAGAAAATTGGTAATTTCAGAATTCAGAAAGCTCTACTCTGGATGCTAGTAGACTTGGCTCAGTGACAATAAAATGAAACCGAAGGGCCAGCAAGTTGGCTCAGCAGCCTGCCAACAAGCATGATGACCTAATTGTGATACCAAAGGACACACATGATAGAAGGAGAGAAACGGCTTCTAAAAGTTGTTCTCTGGCCTCACAGGCACACAATACAGAAAGGAAGTGAAGTCAGGCTTTTTATGGGGTTGCTGTGTTAGGCAGGTCTGGTAATTTTCAACAGTCATGACTCTAGTATTTATAAAGAAGATTGTTTCTCATGTGAGACAGAGATCAGTGGTGAGTTTGTCCTTGGGGCCACCATAGTCATTATAGCACATCTGGTCACTCTGGTCCCTGCAATGGAAGTAGGAAGGTTGGGAAATGCAAGTACTATACACTACTGAAAGGCTAAGAGAGGAAGAAAATAATCTCTGTAGATTAAGCTCCCAGAATTTATCAACTCTTTGTCCCTGTGGTGGTCCCTGACTATCTAGTCTCAGCCCTAAGACTCTGTAAGACATCTTTCTTACTGAACACCTTTCTTGGAATATCACTGACAAATTCATAATACTAAACATATAAATTCTGCCTTGCAAAGTTCCAAAGATGATATCTCTTAAATTACAGACCAATCTCACTCATGATCATTGATGCAAAAATACTCAATAAAATACTGGCAAACCGAATCCAAGAACACATCAGAAAAATCATCCACCATGACCAAGTAGGCTTCAACCCAGAGATGTAGGGATGGTTCAACATACAAAACTCTGTCAGTGTAATCTTCCATATAAACAAACTGAAAAAAAAAAGATCATCTCATTAGATGATGAAAAAGCCTTTAACAAAATACCACATCCCTTCATTACGAAGGCCTTGGAGAGAGCAAGGATACATACCTACATATAATAAAGGCAAAATACAGCAAGCCAATAGCCAACATCAAACTAAATGTTGAGAAACTCCCAGCAATCCCACTGAAATCAGGAACAAGACAAGGCTGTCCACTCTTTTCATATCTATTCAATATAGTACTTGAGGTTCTAGCTAGAGCAATAAGACAAACAAAGGGAGATCAAGGGGATACAAATCAGAAAAAGAAAAAGTCAAACTCTCACTATTTGCTGATGATATGATAGTTTACATAAGTGACTCTAAAAATTCTACCAA
The DNA here is from genome assembly GCA_001685075.1 of Bramus lutescens. Lineage (NCBI taxonomy): Eukaryota > Metazoa > Chordata > Mammalia > Rodentia > Cricetidae > Bramus > Bramus lutescens. The sequence goes on along the minus strand of LOEQ01002636.1, from coordinate 29,852 downwards.
GGAACTTCTGCAACTCATAAATACCTTCAGTAATGTAGCAGGAAATAAGATTAACTCAAAAAAAAATCAGTAGCCCTCCTTTGTAAACATGATAAATGGACTGAGAAAGAAATCAGAGAAACATCACCCTTCACAATAGCCA
>LOEQ01002636.1:0-10470 GCA_001685075.1 Bramus lutescens | reverse complement strand
GCGGGACAGATAGGGTAGATTTTGTAGTTTTTAATCTTTGTAGATGGATGGGATATAGAGAAGTTCGGGAATATGCCTTAAAATAGGGGGAAAGGAAAGGTTTGAAGAATGGTCAAATGTTTTGTTTGGATGCAATATAGAAGCAATAATTAGCTTAGTGATTCAGGAGCAAAAGTATTGCTTTCCCAGGCTTCAAGTTTCTAACAGTTCATTGCAAGAGTCTGTTCTCTCCTTCCATGTGTGGGCTCCAGGGTTGAACCCAGGCCACGAGACTCTGTAATAAGTACCTCTGCCTGCTCAGCCATCTCTCTAGCTCTTAGATAAAAAAAATAAAGATTTCTTAATTTCTGCTGAATAGTAGATCAACCTCAACTATGGAGAAATTTTCAAGTTTATTACTTTGTACATGTGCACATGTATATACACACACGTGTTACAGCACTACTATAGAGCTCAGAGGACAACTTACAGTAATAGATTCTCTCTTCCCTCCCTCAATGTGGGTCTTGGAACTCAGGTCATTAGCTTTGGTGACAAGTGCCTGACAAGCCATATTATCCACCCCAAAGTTCAATATAAGAGTCTTAAGAACTAATATAATTCACAAAGAAGTTTGTAACTTCTCTAGCATAAGATGCAAATTAGTGGGGAGGAAAGAGCAAGAGATTTTATAAACTGGGCAATTAACATAATTATAGTTAAGCAATAAATATTTATTGAATGCCTGCCATATACCAAGCACTGATTTAGGGGTTGTGAAGAAAATGAAGTTCCTGCTTTAATTCAGTTCACACTCTTGGCAAAAAACAACAGACCATTAGAAAATGAATAGATGCATTAGTAGTAACCAGATCCTATAGAAACGTAAAGCGAACAGAATAGGAAAGAGTCTTCTCTCAGAGGGGCCTAGGATAGACAGGCTCTTTGATGAGATAGTACTGCAGCAGGAACTTCAATCACACATGAGGCCATGTTGCATGAGCATTCGGGGATGCACATACAAAGCAAAATGGGAAGTAGGAAGGGGTGCTCAGCACATAGCAGCAGTGTGGCTGAGAAAAGAAACCTGTGGAAAGGGTGGGGAATGATCAGCAAAGTCGGACAGGTTGCCTAGAGCCTCGCAGGCTTTCAGTGGGGCTCTGGTTGCTTCAGCGAGAGATGGGACGCCTCCGCCATGATTCTTAGTAGAGAAGTGACATGAGCTGGCTCGCATTCGGAGAGATCTGTTTGGAAGCAGACATAGATTTTAAAGTCATTAGTCTAGAGTATTTTTAAAGTCATGAGATTGAATGAGGTCACCTAGGGAGGAATAGTTATAGAGAAAATACAGGAGACCCTTAGATTCAGCCCAAAGCACAACAAATGAATAACAGTAGCTACATTCATCATTCATTCAGAAACCCTGGGACTATGCGCTGTTTAATTTACTTCACATTTTATGAGTCTCTAAGTGCATCCCATTTCAGGAAGGAGCATATAGAAGCACAGAGAAATGAATGATCTGGGTTCAGACAGCTGGTATGTTCAAAGCCAGTTGCACACACTGGTCATTTTGATCAAAGGCTCCGCTCTTACTCTCCATTTGCTTTGCTTTTATGCCAGAGAAACCATATTTGGACATGTATTTAGTTTAGCTTTATTTTTGCTTGTCTTTCCCCTTTTCTGCCTTTTTTCCTTTCTTTATTTTTGTGGGGGGAGAGGTGGGAGAATAGGGTCTTGTGTAATTCAAGTTTGCCTTGAACTATCATGGAGCTGAGAATAACCTTGACTCCTGAATCTCCTGCCGCCAGTTCCTAAGTGCTAGGATTACAGGCATGCACTACTATGTCCAGCTACCAGCTACATTTATTTATATTATTATTATTATGTGTGTGATGTGTGTGTGTGCATATTCCATTCATATGAGGATCAAAATTGTTTTTTTCCTTATACCTTTATGTGTGTTCAAGGACCAAATTCAAGTTCCCAAGATTGCATGGCAAGCACGTTTTTCGACTGAGCCATCTCACTGGTCCTTGACCACAAAATAAAGATAATAGCATCTACTAAGACCCGAAGATGTGCTGGTCATTGGTGATGTAGGTAGAACACTGAGCGCATACTGACAGCTAAGGAGAATGCTTAGGAGAGGCAGGAGGGAAGCAGGTTTATAACACAGCTCAGTCTCCATTCTCAGCCTTGTAGGCTATGCCTTAATAGTTTAAATTCTAAATTTAGAGTATTAACCTAACAGTCTCTCTTTTAAAAGTCCATTTCATTAGCAGTTTACAGTTATTTATTGGGGAGGGGTAAGACATACATGCAAAAAATCAAAGGACAACTTGTGGGAATGAGTTCTGTCCTTCTGCAGTGTGGGTTCTGGGGATGGACCTCAGATCATCAAGCTTGTGGTGCACTACTTTGCTTACTGAATCATCATACTGACTCTGTAATATTGTCTTTCACTCTTCATATTCTTGAATATATTCATATTTGCATAAATGGGCTCTGGAGTTAGAATGTGAAAACATGGATAAGAATGTCGCTCAGTTGGTAAAGTTTTCATGCTACATGCATGAATCTCTGGGTTTGCTCCCCAGCATGGCATAGACTGGGTGTGGTATACATAGTGAGTACAAGTTTTAGGCTAGCTTGGGATATATGAAACTGTGTTTAGAAAAAAAGAGAAAAGGAAAACATAGAAGGTAGGACGTGGCTTACTGGCTCAGCTACTTGCTAGTTAAATGGCTTTGGACAAGTTCTTCATTGTTAAGCTTTTATTTTCTCAAGAGAATAGTGCCTATTTCTAAGCTGTTAAGATAGCTACTGTATCCTGCAGTGAGACTGCCTAGATCCTGCTGGATAAACACATTAAAATTCATTTAGAACTATTATCCATAAGATGCATGCTGTAATACATGGACTGTTTCGCGATGTGGGTCAAAAAAGTGAGTGGAGGGCAATTTGCTTGTTGTTTGTTGATTTAGTTTTGCTTAAGGCATATTGTCAATCCTATGCCAAACCGCTTGATATAAAAAATGCACCCATTGTTTTTAAAGTGTTTTTTCCTTCTATCGGTAGCGATAAAGGATGTTGCTGAATGAAACAAGCACAGAAGGGAATGGGTTTGAGGGTGTGCCAATAACCTGTGTACCAACTAGTAAAAGTAAATAGACAGGAATATTAACATTAATGAAGACTTCAGCACTGGTTAATAAGATCCAGAAATGGGGGAAATTACAGACTTAGGGGTACCACTTCTCATATAATGTTTATAGTGCTCTGTTTCTAGGGGCACTTATTTTAACCTAGGTAGTATAATTTGGTCTAATGTTTCAACTTTCCGGCTGCTGGACATTGCTTTAGGCTGAAAGGGAGTCAGTTGCTCTCCCACTGCAGGCACCTTGCAATCTGTTTCAACCAGGTGAGCCTCCAAATGGCTCACAAAAGCCTGTTCCCCCAGTACTTTCCTATGTAAATCCCATCCTGGTAGGGCATGTGTACTAGGCTTGATATGAAACATGCATGTGTAAAGTCAACTCAGGCACGCTCATTGATCTCCTTATTTATTTAACAAAAATTATTGTGTATTTTCTTTTTGAAATAGATTTTTAGACTTATTATTTTTAATCCTATAGGTGTGCACATGAATAGTGGCTCCCACGGAGGCCAACCAGCGTCAGTACATCCCCTAGAGCTGGAGCAACTGGTAGTTAGGAGCTATGTGACATGGGTGCTAGAAACTGAACTCTGGTCCTCTGTGAGAGCAGCATGTGCTCTTAACTGCTGTTGAGAGCATCTCTCCAGTCCTATTGCATATTCTCATAACAAATAACTCCATGTTTATGAAGCTGATTTCCAAAACAATACTAGGGATCATCTCTTGTAATGAGAATAAAAAGGTACCCCCAAAATGGGGATCCCTCAGCTCTTGGACCAGGTCATATACCAAATGTTTCTGTTTTTCTGGTAGAAAGGAAAATCTGATTCTGAGGAAGCCGTTGAGCTCTTGTGGTTCTGGAGCTGCATCCTCTTCTTTGTGCTCTCGACTTCTCTGCATGGAGAAGGCCAACAGGATTGCAATTGTGCTCCTGTTTCTTGACAAGCAAACACCACTGCTTCATTAATGTGATAAAAATGTTCCTGCTGGGTGGTAGTGGTGCACACCTTGAATCCAGGCACTTAGGAGGCTAAGATAGCCAGGTCTCTGTGAGTTCAAGGCCAGCCTGGTCTACAGAGCAAGTTCTAAGACAACCAAGGCTACACAGAGAAACCATGTCTCAAAAAAACACACACACAAACAAATAAAAAGCCCACAAGTTCCTACAGAAAGAGTCCCCTTTCTCCAGTTCCAAACTCAGCCTCAGAGCTCACTCAGGCTTATAATATTTCTAATTGTTCAAATACCATTTCACAAATAAACAATGTTCCTAAATTTAAAACCTGGCTTTCAGTTAAACAGCAATATTGCTGGTTCAATAATAAAAGAAGGGAAGTCCTCTGTTCTTTACAACAAGCCCTGTCTGCTAATGAATTGCTTCATCAAATTCGGGCATTTGCCAGTCTTTTCTCCCCTGCGCTTCTCAGATATCTGTGATAGTACAAACATCACTTTGCCAGGAGGCTGAAGATACCAAGACTTCTATTTCTATTTCTTTTCCCAAGAGCAGAAATGGAGCTAGAGAAATCAGCTCTAAGAGACTTGGAAAGAAGTTTAATTGATTAAGAAGTAAAATTATTTCCTGAAATGTCATCTGAGAATATCTCTGCCTCCTGCCTTTAAGTCACCAAAATGGAAAACACAGACTCTGGGGAGCAGTAAGTCAAGGACAGGGAACTTAAAATACAGAGTATTTTTCCATTAGGTCAATACTTTGTGCTGTTAAGTCAGAACTAACCTATAACTTCACCCAGTGACTGAGCATATTAGAACACAGCTGCAGCTGTGGAGCCATGGTGGTAACTTGCCGGTAGTAACAAAACCCACTGCAGAGGAAACAGAGTAATAGGAAGACATTGCCCCTCTCAATCTTCTAGTCTCAATCTTTAGAATTTATACTCATCCCATGCCCCAGAGGTAGAACAAACTTGGCAGCTGCACACTTCCAGATTTTTATGTCTGTTTCTATTACCCAGAACTGTTTCAGAAGCAAATAACAGAAACTCGAGAAAAGGTTTAGTCCTAAGAGGGAATTTTGATCTATGAGACTGAGCAATCTAAAGGGTGTTTCTAGCTTTAGGCACAGGGTTCAAATAGCCATTTATTTTTGTATGTATGTATGTATGATTTTATATGAGGCAAGATCTGACTCTGTAGCCCAGATTAACCTGAAACTCATGTTATGTAGTTCAGGCTAACCCTGAACTCATGGCAGTACTCCTGCTTCTGCCTCCCAAGCGCTGGGATCTGCTCCTATACCCAGCCAGGATTTACATAACCTCAAGATTCTATTTCCTTTTCTCAGCCTCTCTAGTTTGCTTTCTTCTACAATTGCTTAATCCTCAGATACAAGACCTCCATATTAGAGCCAGATGACTGCTGACAGCCTTGCACAGCATTACCCTTGTGTGGGTTATGATCTCACAGGCCCAGGCAGCATCTTTTCCAAGAACAAGAGCAAAATGTTCAAGGAAGGGGCTAGAGGGATGGTTCGGCACTAAGAACACTGGCTGGTCTTCCAGAGGACCTGAGTTCAGCTTCTAGCATCCACACGAGGTGGCTCACAACTGCCTATGACTTCAATTTCATGGGGATCTGATGCCTTCTCTGGTTTCTACAGGAACCTGCACTCATGTGCACATACACAGACACAGACATACACATAAACAAAAATATTAAGTATAAAAAGAGACTCAAGAGAAGTTGCTTAGTGTTGACCTGATTATGTGCCATCCCTGGTTAGTTGCTGTGACTATAAAGAGGAAATATTCTAATTTATCAGCCTTATCAAGGAGGAAGGCCAACCCCATCCAAAGAGTTTAGACTGAGCAGCACTGTAAGAGCATAGTTAAGATGCTTGGCAAAATTATATCACCAATGTCACAAGAATAAGAAAACATAGCACAAATATCAAAGTCTAATCAAACCCAGAAAACACCTTGTTGCTATCCATTAGCTCTATTATCAAGCTAGAGAGATGGCTCAGCAATTGCAAGCATGTTCTGCTCTTCCAGAGAACACACATTCAACTCATGTCAGGCAGCTCACTGTAACTCCAGCTCCATGGAATCTGACACCATCTTCTGGCATCTACAGGCACCTGCATTTATGTGCCCACACACATGAATGTGCATGCATACAGACATACATACACACACGTAAAAGAGATTTTTTAAAAATAATTGAGTTAGTGTTTACAATTTTTAGGTTTATTTTAGGTATATGGTTGTTTTGTCTGCATGTGTAGTACCTGGTGTTCTAGGAAGCCAGAAGATGGCGTCAGATCCCCATGAATTGGAGTTTCAGATGGTTATGAGCCACCTGTGTGTGCTGGGAATTGAACACAGGTCCTCTGGAAGAGCAAGCAGTGCTCGTAACTGGTGAGCCATCTCTCCAGCCCCAGAATATATGTTTTAAAAAGAACTCTAGTACCTTATGGAGAAAAAAAAACTCAGACTTTCTGGTTTGGTAGGAGGATAGAAGCTGTTGGAAAGAAACTAGGCAATCTCAGAAAAATGCAGTCTTGGACAAGTGGAAGATGCTTTGCTATAGATTTTAAATATTGAGACAAGTTTTGGAAATGCACACAAGGATGCAAGTGTGCTTATCTAGAAGCCCCCAATCCCTCTCTCTTGTCATATCTTGTTATAGTCTCTCACCTGTGCCATGTCCTAGTGTCCTCTTCTCTGTAAACTTCTTTGTCCTGCTGCTCCATAAGAATGTTTTGGTTTCTTGTGAATGAGTGTCACTCTCAGAATGAATGTGACCTCTTGTTTGCTCCATCATTCTGGACTTTCTTTTATGTGCCTTGGTTCATTGTGGCAAAAGAATCCTTTTGGTTTGTCTCACATCATGGGACCATCTTGGTTCATTCAGCAGTGTTCTGAGGTAGTTCTGCCTCTACACATCCCTTGTGCGTGGGTTGTAAGGGATTCTGTCTCATCTCTGTTACTCCAAACATACCAGATTAAACTCTACTGTAAAAAGTCGTTCAGGAACCAGAAGATGAAAGTTAGGATTATGTGACATGTTTCTTGTTGCCTTTAAGATGGCTACTTAGCAAAGCTTAGATTGAAGTGTAGTCCTCCTAAAAAGAGAATGAATGGAATGTTTACGATATTTATTTTATCTTTAGGTGTGTGTGTGCGTGCACACACGTACACCACGCCACAGTTACCCATGGGGGCCAGAAGTGGATGTCAGATTCCCCTGAAGCTAGAGTTATAAGCAGTTGTGAGGGACCGGACATGGGTGCTGGGAATTGAACTTGGGTCCTCTGCAAGAGTAGCACATGTTCTTAACTGCTGAGCCATCTCCCAGCCCTTGTGCAGTATCTCTAAGCAACACTGAAGAGCTAGAGAGTCATCAAGTCAAATGCACCATCCTTTTCCCCACCCAAAGCTTGAAATTGGAATAATGTTAAATAACTCTGTGGGCGTGTGCTTCCAAAGACAACAGTTGTCCTAAGAAGACAACTGATTAAAGGATTTTTGCTTCCTAATTAAAATGTGTACACCTGTAATCTTCACATCTGGAGTGAGGCTGAGGTTGGAGGATTTCAAGTCTGGAGTATATACAGTAACTCTGTCTTTAAAAGGTCAATAAGATATCCAGGCACAGTGGTGCATGCCCTTAATCCTAGCACTCAGGAGGCAGAGGCAGGCAGATTTCTGTGAGTTTGAGGCCAACCTGGTCTACATAATGATTTCCAGGACAGCCAGGGTTACATAGTGAGACAAAAAGAATCAATAAGACAAGATTAGATGAATGAATAATTGTAACAGAGAATAAAGAAAGACAAAAAAGAATATATAGATCACAACCAAGAGCATACTTTGCTTTCTAGTCAATTACCTGCTGGATGCTTCCAGAATGATACTACTGTGTCTTTCTATGGCTCCCCAGTTCTTTTTATTAAAGTCTACTTAGACATCTTTACTCTTGGCTATTGCCCACACTCCAGCCAAAGGAATGTCTTCAAAAGGCTAAGTGCGATTATTACAGCCACTCTCTCACTTTCAGTCTTCCAGGAGCTCAGAAGTACCCTCAGAGTTAAAGTCAAATTCTTTTAAAAGTTTGGAAACCACCTTTACAACCTGGTTCTGCATGGTATCCCACGCTTGTCTGTACTCCTTTCACTCCAATCATACAGGGAGCTGCTCTCAGTCCTCAAGTGTGACGTAAAGGAGTAAGGTGTGGCGGCATATATCTCAAATCCTGTCTGGCGACCAGAAACAACTCGTTCAAGCAATATAGTGATTAAGTGGCAAAGATTGTCCTTGAACCTGAGTAGTAACCAAGCAATTTAATGTTCCACTTTCCCAAACCCTCCAAGAATTTTTTTTCTGTTTTGTCCACTACTATATCTCTAGTGTCTATCACAGTTTGACACATAACAAGAGTTCAAAACATTTTATTTAATAAACAAGGGAATTTTTTATTATGACTTGAAACAGACTCCTGGCACATTTTAAAAAATACCTACTCTAGATGTATTAAAACTTAAGAAAATGTGGGAATAATCTAATTGTCACAACTATGTAATGCTGGGAACCTCTTTCTTCCGCTGGCAAGTTCTCTGTTGAACCATGGCTCTGTTGTCCCTGATCTATAAGGAATATAGATTATGTTTTTATTGCATGGGTTGGCATCTGTTCCTAAAGCCTCCTATATGTGTTCTTGAAGGTTAGATGACAAAATAATTTTGAAACTTTGTTTATCGGCCTCCCTTGCAGCTAGATTTCTGGACACTAACTAGATTGTATCAGAAAGTTGACTTTGATGTGATTTAGAAGGTATCCTGAGGTGGAAGTTGTTTTTCCTATTGATGTTGTAGATAAGTGTTTGAGGTCAACATCTATGTGCCAGTAACTGCCCAGGTAATGAGCACTGAAAGGCAATTTTGACAATTGACTTCTGTAGCTATTATGGTGTTCCCTTTATATATAATTTCAGTTTCTTTATCCCTTTTATTAGCACTTAATTCATTGTTTTTAATTCCTTTCTTATTAAAATGCCTAGTTGTGCCTGTTTCCTGAACTGATACACCCCCTTGATTGCTGCTTCTACTATATCTACTTTTTATGCAGTGAAGATAAATATGAAAATGGAGTTATTTTGGAAATGTAAATGTGTGATGAATGAAAAACCATAAATCAGGAATTAGGATAATGGGCGAAAGAGTTTTAGTGTTTGTGCATATGTGCACTTGTTCATATGCTTCAGGGTCAGGGAATGGAGATGTTGGAAAGGATCAAGTAGAATAATCGAGATGGCTGGAAGGAGAAAGAGGAGATGAACAGAACACCCTAGGATTCTACATGAGAATAGCAGAGCTGACTTGGAATTAGTAATAAGCTACTATTATTAACAATATGGTGGCAGATGAGATGGCCAGCAGGTCAAAATGCTTGTCACACAAGTCTGATGACCAGAGTTCGATATCTGGAATCCAAGTAAAGATGGAAAAAGAGCACCAGCTCAACGAAGTTGTCCTCTGATCTCCACACATGCAGCACAGTTCAATCATGCCCACATATAAACACATACTTTAATACACAATTTAAAACAGAATGTAGTCCATCACTACTGACATGAGCAGAGACACCTTAGCTCACAGCCCTCAAGCACATATGCTAACTCAGTTGACTTTACAGTGACTCAGTCTATGAGCCACACCGTCAGGCCCTGTACAGATGCTGCAGATGAAGACAAAGGAAAGTTTACTTAAGGTTTCACCTGGGTCAGACCCAAGTTCCAGAGCCCTACTGCAAGCTACTGGCAACAGAACTTGCTTTTGGTTTTTGTATAAATGAGGTTGGGTGTGGTAATATACACCTTTAATCCCAGTACTCAGGCTGAGGCAGGAGAATTGAGAGTTTGAAGCCAGCCTGGACTGCATGGTGAGACTCTGTTTTAGACAAAACAAAACAGTATTTTAAAAAAATGTGGAGAAATTGAGGAATTTAGTCTGTTAAGGACAAGAGGCACACTCGGTATACAGCCTACGTACAAAGGCTGCTGGACCCTAGTGCAAAGACCCTTACTGTTCTTGGGACTAGGAGATTCTGTCTTCGTTCTTTTCCTATGTCAATTCCCAGAGAGGAAGGGACTAAGTGGTTGGTCATGGAGCTAAGAAGCAAAGTGAAGACAATTTTTGCGTTGGATGACTAAAAAAACTGACACTTTGAAAATAATCTAGGAGGTCAAGTGACTTGATGCCCTATACTAGCAACTTTCTGCTTGAAAATAAGACTGAAAACTTCTTTGTAGTAATTGGGGAGAAGGCCCTGCTTTTCGTCCTGCCCAGCTCCCGCACGGCTAGCTTATAC
>LOEQ01002635.1:303949-314377 GCA_001685075.1 Bramus lutescens | reverse complement strand
ACTGACACACATGTGTAAAGCCACCCGCATCCTGCCGCAGCCAAGAGACGCTTTGACCTCTGCCGTTTCTGGGCTGGAAGAAAAGAAAGCATTTTGGGGCTGAAGTCATTTTCATGTGAGTGTGTGGTTTCTGCCAGCCACACGCATCCTCACTGAAGCCCCTTGCTCCAGGCACCATAGCACGACTCTTCTGGTGCTTACCACCATCCTGCTAGCTAAGTATTCCCTTTTAGGAAGCAAACAGTAACTGTGGCTCAGAAAGATTTGTCCGAAGTCGCCAAAGCTAAGAAGAGAATTAAAGTTGTCATTGGAATCTATCCCGCCCCTTATCCCAGCTCTCATGTGTGTCTTGCTTTTCCATCCCTGCAGTATGACTTCAAGATTCAGTCTGATAGGGAGAATGTAGGCAGGAATATCTTTGTTCCGAGACCATGCAAGGCACTAGAGGAGCTAAGGATTGACCATAAAGATTAGTTTTAGTGTATGAGTTTTAAAAATGAGAATGATGTTATACACAATTCTTTTAGGGTAAGCAGAATGGCATTTATTTCCACAGTCACAGCTGAAGATAGACTATGATGGGAAATGTGGATGCAGGTCTTTGCATCCGGCTCCATCTTCATTAAGGATTCTTTCCTGGTACTCTATCCCTTCCTTAGCTGGAAGGTCAACAGCTTAACTGGAAAGGTTTTGAAATCTGGCAAGCAGGAATGCTTTCAAGTCTTCTCATTTGAAAAAAAAAGTCAAAAAAGGTAGAGCATTTAGCACCCCCTCTCTATTTAAATAGTATCTGAAAATTCAAAAATCTGAAAATTGTGAGGCCCTTAGGCATGTGACGTGAAGTTGATTACCGATGGAACCTTTCCGTAGGAATGGATTAGGAAGGCCAAGGATTCTCTTCCTGGGCTCACATCTCTCTACCCTCTTTAGCTCTCTAATGAATGAACCATCAACATTAATCTGAAACTTAGCCTCTTTTGTCTACATGAACCATACCCTTGCTACATAGGAATGGGAATTTGGGGGGAATTTTTTTCCTCTCTCTTTTTCCTCTGGGAATTGTTTTCCTCTCTCATTTTCTTCTTATTGGTAAAATCTCTGTGCACATTAATGTAAGGTTCATTAATCACGATTTAAAATTAAGCTCGGTGGTTCAAAGTTAAGTTTTTAGAGCATGCACACGTGGGAAGTAATACATTGGCAAGACTGCTCCCCGACAAATAACAACTGGGTCAAAATTTCTGCCAAAGTCAGATGACACCAAAAGAGACAACATGATACCACGTGGGTGTCTGCCTTCTATCCCAGCCAGCCAGAGGGACAGGCCACTTGTCTGGCAATCCCAAAACCAAGAAAGTGCAAAGGAAAATATTATGATACACATAGAAAACGGAACCTGTGGGAAACATTGGAAAAATAGGAAAGACTGCATAAGAAAAGGTGAGGCCAGTCATTGTTGTCTTCTACACATATATTAACAGTATACTCATGCTCAGTGGGAAAAATAAGTGGAGCACTCAAACTTCATTATTTCTGGTCCAAGCCACCCATCTCTATTAACTAGAATCACTGGGCTTGGACCAGAGATATATAAATTAAAAATGATTGTGGTTTGCTTCCCTTTTCTTTTTTTCTGTTATGTCCTGAATTTCCCCAGTGATATGAATAACTATATTTGCTTATTTATGACTTTGGCTAAAGGAAATTAACAGAAAACCATAATAAGTTAATAAAAATCTTCGCCAGACCTCTATGTCCCCTTGTGGTTTATCAGTACTCATGCAGTAGAATTAGATATGAGTGGGCTGGAAGCTCTTCAGTGAACTGCCTGACCTTTTCAGGGTTACGTTTATCCAAAGCCCAGCATCACATCAGTTCTGTTTTCCAATACATTAATACAAATAAAGTTAAGCTTATCAATAGAAAACAGATGTTTGTCTGACCAAATCATTTTTTGTTCTTTTCCCCAAAGAGAAAAAGTCACGCATAGTATTAAACTAGAATTAAAATTTATTTTCCGAGTATTTTTATTTGCTGTGGTGTGTAAGCCACATGTCCTTCTGTCCTATAGGTCGCTCTGCAATCTGACTTTTCTTTTCTTCATCAGACTTGTGTAATCTTAGCTCTTCTTCCAACCCTTGTGACTTTCTAGTCTGTTCCCTTAGATGCAGTACAGTTCTTGATTTTGATCTTTTGAACACCAGCTTCAACGTAAGGACGTCAGAGTTACCTAGTTAGGAAGCAGCAAGAAAAGAAAGTCCTTGTGGAATTAAAGTCCATATGGAAAGCTGGTATTGAGATAAGTGATGCTTAAATATCCCTAACAAGACATTTCTACCACCCCCTCTAAGGCTCTAGGGTATCATGCAAGTAGAGGTGAAAAAAATGGAAGAGATGAAAGATAGGGAGATGATGTGGGAAGTCCTTCTGTTTATGTGTTGCTTTTATTGGTTAATGAATAAAGAAGCTGTTGGGGTCATGCAGGGCATAATAGAACAAGGCAGGAATTCCATGCAGAGATAGAGAAGAAAAGAAGGCAGAGTCGGATACTGGAGACAGATACTGGAACTTTATCCAGTAAACAACAGGTTTGTGGAAATACACAGAATAACAGAAATGGGTTAATTTAAGATGTAAGAGTTAGTTCATAAGAAGCCTAAGCTATTGGTCAAGCACTGTTGTAATTAATATAGTTTCTGTGTGATTAGTTCAGGTCTGGGCAGTCAGGAACAAACAAAGCCTGAGAGAGCTTGGAAAAAAAATTGTAGAAACAAAAGAACAGAGTTTAGTGCAGCTTCTTAATAGCCATAGTTTTTTTTTTTCAGATAGGCTCTGTTTGCTGGCAGTGAGCAGAGTCATAGGTTCTCTAGGAGAAGGCTTTCTGTTTCAGCATAAGCAGCAAAAACTATGCGGCTTCTTTAAAAAATGGCTTCCTGGTTCACATTGGCAGAACAAACTCTGGCTCTTTCAGGAGATCCTGCACTTAAATGGGGGTCTGTGAGCAGAGTGCTACTAGTTGCTAAATGGCAACATAGACCCACTGTGTCCCTCGAACTAGGGCAGTGTGCATGGCTTGCAGAAGTGGTGAACATACCACTGCCATGTTGGACTAGTCAGAGTCAACAGGCAGGTCCACCATCCTAGCCATGTCTGCTTAGCATTTTTTTAAAAGTGCTCCTGGTCAGAAAATGATTACAGATACACATTAAAGACAGTTTCAGATGAAAAAAACCTCTGAATGTGTCACAGTGTTGGATGAATGTACATAGACTTGGGAGAGAGAGAGGAAAAAGAGTATAGACAGTTATAATATAGAAGAGTACAGACAGTCATAGATTAAAGAAGTAAAGATAATAAAATATTAAACTTGTAGAAAAAGTCATAGAGTAAAAAATAAGCCACATAAAGATAGAAAATGCACAGAGAATCTGGATTATATCTAATTATTTGTTTTCTTTGAATTTTTTGACTGTGAATGAACTAAGTACAGAGAGACATTTTATTGCATGGGCTGCTAAGATAAACCAACATATATACTTTAAAGGTATCTTGACTTCAAAACTTGGGTCTAAGGATATGCTGATTTGGAAAAGAAGCTCTGCTTTTGCTTCCACAGGGCATGAGAACCTGTGAATTCCTTCCAGACTAATGTGGTTTGATGGACCAACACCCCATCCCAAAAGGTCTCCGTGAATCCCCCAAAATACTACACCCAATAAAAAGCAGGAAGATGTTTGGAGAGAACTATGCCCAAATTCCCAAATTGTGTTTATAAATGTTTATTTTCATTTAAAGGGGAATATGATATAGAGATGACTACTTTGCATGGATATGGATCTTAGTCTATTTGTTTGGTTGGAAGTGAGACCCCAGCCTTCTGACACCCCTATATCCAAGGAGTCTGGGATGTTTGATTGGAAGTGTCACCCCAGCCCCTGGCGTGCATTTCAAGCCCCCTCCCCTGGGAGTTGCATTAGTCTGGACTCCACCTCTGGGAAAGCCCATAAAGCAGTGACCCCTCCCCAGGGAAAGTCAAGAAAGCCCACCAAGCAGTGCTCCCTCCCCAGGAAGGGTCAGGACTATTCCCACAGGCTATTTAGGCTGCTCCCCCAGAGAATGAACACGTGGTCTCTGGGTTTTGCGTGGTCTCCCCTTGTCATGCTTTCCCCATGCCACCCAGGAGCATTGCATTGATGATGGGCATTTTTTTTGGTCTAATTTGGTCTGCTTGGAATTATTTGTGTTGGCGGAGAGGCTCTTTTAAGAAATATTCCTAACACTATTGATACAAATTTAAGGTCAACTTTATTATATGTACTTCTGCTCTTGTTTAAGGTATTGTGTTTGTGCAGATAATTTAAAAATGTAATGTATAATTTAAAATTACAGATTAATAGGTAGTCATTTATAATAGTCAAACTTATAGTCATGTTAGGTTTTTTAGATATTATAGAGATATATTTCACTTAGATAAATAATCTTCAACATTTCAAAGACCTATGGAATATGGTGTTTAAAGTGTTTTAAGAACTTAGACTTTTCTCAACAGTGAGATATGTCTGCTTCTGGCAACACCAATTGCTTCAGAGAGGTTGATGGGCATTGAGGGAACTCATTATGGAATTTTCCTTCAATGTGACAAAGCTAGCCATTTGAGGAAGAAACTGCTCTTGCCTAGATTGTTTAATGGTATGCTGTATGAACTGAACATGTAGGACCCACAGAAAAATGACTGCTGAACTTGCCTAAAGGTGAGATGATCCTTCAGTGTTCTTGCTTTATGAAAGAGTCTGCCAGACATTCTGCAGAACACAGAAAAATAACTGACAAACTGCTAAGGTAGGAGGAACTGTCTTTGAAATTTCCTGCTTCATGGAAAAGTCTGCCAGATACTACAGGCTGTAGGCTAAAGATGGATGCCACAATGTTACAGAAGAACTTTGGGTGACTTTCCAGGCAGCAAGATGTCTCTGTCAATTATAGAGTTTTGAAAGTTGCTTACAATACACTTCCTGTTTACTCAGGAAATATATCCCTTCTGGAGTCTTTGATGGAGTTGAAAAAAGATAGTTATAATTATAAAAGATAGATTAGATATAAAACTTTGGACTCACAAAGAAAGGATAGATGATAGAGTATTTTCCTTAATATGTCAAATGTAAATGGACTAAATATGGTAACTATAATTCTTGCTTGATAATTGTTTTGTATATGTAATTTTACTATGTTAAAGTTAAAACCTTCTTTTTTATTTGGACAGAAAAGGGGAAATGGTGGAAAGGCCTTCTATATATGTGTTGCTTTTATTGGTTAATGAATAAAGAAGCTGCTTGGGCCCATAACAGGGTAGAATAGAGCAAGGCGGGAATTCCAAGCAGAGAAAGAGGAGAAAAGAAGGCAAAGTCAAGGAGAGGCTATGTAGCTGCCAAAGCAGACAGATGCCAGAACTTTACCTGGTAAGCCACAACCTTGTGGTAACACATAGAATCATAGAAATAGGTTAATTTAAGATATAAGAGTTAGTTCATAAGAAGCCTAAGCTATTAGCCAAGTAGTGTTATAATTAATATCATTTCTCTATGATTATTTTGGGTCTAGGTGGCTGGGAAAATGAAGGAGCAGCCTCCATCAACAGGGAGAAGGCCAGCAAAGTGCCATTTTCTGGACAGTACACAATCATTGCAATTATGAACCCACAATTAGCTGTGATTACCTGTACAGGGCCGGCATAAGAATGAATAGGTCAACAGTCATGTGTGAGCAGGAGAGAGATTCAGGGTGTCCTATCCCTTCCTTCTGAACTATTGGCTATTGTCAGCTCTTGAGAGAGGGAAATCATTGTCTTAAGCTGTGTAAGCAATGGAGAGCTTACCCAGTTCCAATGGGCAGTTCAAACCCATGCTCACCCAGATAGCCCTAGGGCAAACCAGTTGGCCACAAAACAAAATGAAGAGGCATAAATCTGGCCAAAGGGAGGAACTTGTAAAGCAGATGGAGTGCTAAAAATATTCAGCTGAAATATTCAGGATATAAAATACAAAAGCAAAAATCCTTGACTAATAGCCTTATTATTCAGTTCTTGGCAAAAGAGTTGAAAATCAGCCAGCATCCTTTGGAAGTCAAGGCAAAGTACATCAGGTGAAATTCATGCAGCTCTAGTTGCGCCATACTAACCAAGCTGTTCTGAGCCACCCGGTCCTGAGGCAGCCCGTACCCTGCTACAGATACCGGGTTATAAATGGCACCATGCACTTTCCCATAGTCTGCAGTAATTTATCGGACTAGTAACTGTTCACTGAAGTCCTAATTATCTACTAGATGCTCTGATGAACGTGAAAAAGGGCAAAGGCCTGCTCTCTGACAATGGCTGTATCATTTGACCTTAAACAACACTGAGTCTTTCCTTGTAGTCATTCATATCCCCTTCCCAAGGCTATGCTGAAATCTTTTGGTTATATTATACAGTGAGAATTTCAGTCTTATTACGTGGGGGCACATATGGCCACAGCAGAGTGGAGACAAGATTTGGGCTCATGTGATTCTACCCTGTTGGAGATATTTAATAGTTCATTTTATAGCAAACTTCCCAAGAGGCCTACATTCTAAAAATGTTTAAGGTGGTCATTTTGATGTAATTTGAATATCAAAAATTTAATTTTGACTATTATTATAATGAGATAACACTTGTGACTGGGATTTTGCTTCTTCTATGTTGTGGTCTGGGAATTGAAGTTAGGGCTTCATATATTATTTTAACTTATTAAATTCTATTTTAAAAGTAATTATGCTCTTTTACTCTTTGACTCCCTTTCAACTCTGCGTATGTCTGTGTCTGTGTGGGTGTCTATGTGTGCGCATATCCGTGTGTGTTCAAAGTTCTTAACATGAACAATACCCTCGATACGAAGAGTTCAAAGACAGCCTGGTCTACAAAGTGAGTTCCAGGACAATGACAACCAGAGCTGTAAAACAGAGAAACCCTGTCTTGAGGGAAAAAAAAACACAACCACAAAACCCTAAGTTTTATAGTCATCATTTCCAGGATTTATTACTGTGTCTGCATTTTCAAGGGTTTTTGTTAAAGCTCCAGTAGTTATTTAGTAAACTATTCATTTATGCAAAGTAAAGGAACTGCTTAATAAACTATCCATTTGGGAGAGGCCACGTCTTAGAAACTGAAGTTTGGGGTTTGAGGTGCCTTTTTGCTTCAACACCTAATGTTTCTGAAATTTTTATTGCACTTCTACTAGGTATGAGTTCATGGGATCTTGACTTGGACAAAAATATGCTATAAAAATGCAAGCCAAGCATAGCAACTCATGCCTGTAACCCTAACACTTAGGAAGCTGAGGCAGGAATATCACTACGAGTTTCAGCTTAGCCTGGGCCATCATGGGAGATCTTGTATCAAAAATCATAACCAAACCAAAAAATATTTGGTATAATTCATCCCCCAAAATGCCTCACATATTATTCAAACAAAATAGTGCCTGGCTGAGTCTCCACTCACTGCATTAGGAAGAACTAACCTGGGTCACTGCTTTCTTCTGTGTACCTGTGCCACCAGTGATCTGTGTAAATGTGTAGGAACATCCTTGACACAATAAACCTTCAACTATATGTGCTTTGATTGCTATTAGATCCTCTTAGCCCCTAGGAAGTGCACGCTGCCAGTGGTTGCATTGTGGTTCACTGAGCATGTAGTGACTTCCTTCTTCAACTGGTGGGGTTTCTCCCTTCCCTAAGGCACACCAGCATTTGAAAATCGTTTTTGAGAACAAAAAGACATAGAGTTATCCAAAATTAGAGTTTTTGTTTTACGGTGGTGTCTTTGGTGACCATGCTGAAAGCATTAGTCATCAAATACCTTAAAAACGGAGCACTTGAGGGCAGAGCAGTGGCTCAGTGGGTAGAGGTGTTCGTATACAGGCGTGACAACCTGAGTTCAACCTCTGCACCCCACAAGGTGGCAGGAGAGAGCAGGCTCCCAAGATTTATCTGGCATCCACACTTTACATATGCTGCATGCAATCCAGACAGGCACATATGTGGGTGTACAAATGTGCATCTGCGTGCGTTTGTATGAATGTGTGTGTGTGTGTGTGTGTGTGTGTGTGTGTGTGTGTGTGTGTACGCACCCCCTCATCCCCTCACACACGCACTGAAGTTCAGGTCCTCTTTAAATAAATAAACAAGTACATCTGCATTTGCTAGTGCTTTCTGGTAGAAGTGGGTTGGTGCAAACATTTCAAAGAGGGCTAGAAGTATTCAAGGCCTATTCATGATTAATTATGCACCTGTAAGAAGCTTTGTTTTTCAGTCTTCAGTGATGATTTCGCTTTTACTAATATTGTGTTATTAGATGAACAAATCTTCCCCCCCCCGTGCGTTCTGTATAAATGCGCTGTACTGAACAAAGGGTTATTGTTCACAACCATTTGATGAAAAGTTTTCCATTTTTATTTACCATTGTTTGCTTTTGGATGGATAACACCCTTTCCCGGGAAACCAAGCTCTTTGAGGAATGGGGACAGGGAGGGAGTCATATTTATTTTATCCTGTGCTCTGAGTCGAACAATAGTATGTCTCCATTGTAATTTATTAGAGGAGTTTTCAGAAAAGAGTCCAGCTTAATGCAGGCTGGTGAATAAACAGCTCCTGTGAGCTACGAGCCTTTATAACCAAACATCTGGGGATTTAAAAAGAGGGCTTTGAAATTTTTCTATACTGGTAAGCTGATGAATCATGTGATCATGTGACTGCCATGCTTCACTCTAGTGACTGATATCTTATCCTATGTTTTTAAAAATAAATAAAATTATAAGACAGTATAATGAATATACACATATTAAACTAAAAGTAATATTTTTGCTATAAAACTACCATTCTTTAAAAACATGTTAATGAAAAATAATTTATCCATCTTTAAAAAGGATGAAATGTGAAGCAAATTTCTAAAGAAGAATTAAATCTTTAGGTATTTTAATTCTAAGACATCCTTTGTGTAAGAAGTCCTAGGGTTGTGATTCAGGATGTCTATTGCTGTCATAAAGCACAATGACAAAAAACAACTTGTAGAGGAAAGGAATTATTTCAGTTTACAGACATAGCCCATCACCACAGAAGTAGGAGCAGGAACTCAGTGCATTCAAGGTAGACACGGGGAGGCAGGAGCTGATGCAGAGGCCATGGAGAGGTGCTGCTTACTGGCTTGCTCCTCATGGCTTGCTCAGCCTGCTTTCTTCTTCTTTTTCCCCCATGAAGAAAATTCAGTTGTCTTTGTTAATTTACCCAAATGTACACAATTAATGAGCAAAACTCCCGGGATTTAAACAGATTTTGCCACTAACACACTTTCCCGTAATACAAACTTTCTTGAACAGTTGACAGAAAACAAAACAAAACAAAAACCTAAAACAACAACAACAACAAAACCCCACTTCCTTTGACTATAGCACCAAAGCCCAAACCCTGGGCTGTGGTCTGTTTCTCACTCAGAGCAAATCATTTACATATCTGCCCGTTTGTGTTCTTCAGAACTCTTGTTGATGCAGACGTCTCCAGGCACAAGGTACCGGAGGACTAGAAAGCAAGGAGGTACCTAAGGACTAGTCAACAGCTACTTTGACCCTGTAACCCTTCCTCACGTTTTGAGCATCTTGAGCAGGTCTGTGAGGAAAGTGGTTTTGGGTTGTTTTTATATTCATCTTTTTTATTTATTTTACATAGTTTCCTTCCCCCTCCCTCCCTCCTACCTCCCACTCAACCATTCCTCCTCCACATTCAGATGGGGTAAGGCCTCCCATGGGATATCAATTTGAGTCAGGACCAAGCTCGTTCTCCCTGCGTCAAGGCTGAAACAGGCATCCCACCATAGGTAGGGAATAGGTTCCAAAGAGCCAGCACTTGCATCAGGGACAGGTCCAGGTCCCACTGCTAGGGCCCCCACAAAAGACCAAGATATACAACTGTCACCCAGATGCAGAGGGCCTAGGTCGGTCCTATGCTGGCTCCCTACCTGTCCATCCAGAGTCTGTGAACTCCCACAAGCTCGGGTCAGCTGTTTCTGTGGGTTCTCCCTCATGATCTTGACCCACCCTTCCCCTTGCTCATATAATCCCTCCTCCCTCTCTTCCACTGGACTCCGGAGCTTGGCCCAGTGCTTGGCCGTGGATCTCTGCCATCTACTTCCACCAGGTACTGGGTAAAGGCTCTAGGACGGCAATCAGTGTAGTCACCAGTCTGATTACAGGTAAAGGCCAATTCAGGCAGCCTCTCCACTATTGCTAGGAGTCTTAGTTGGGGTCATAATTGTGGATTCCTGTGAGTTTCCCTGGCACCTGATTTCTCCCTAATCCCTGAATGGATTATCAGGAAGATATCTCTTCCATTACTCTCCCCCTCCATCCCACCCCCAACTCGACCATC
>LOEQ01002635.1:281903-303919 GCA_001685075.1 Bramus lutescens | reverse complement strand
CCCCCCCCGGTTTGCCCAGGACATCTCATCTATTTCTTCTTCCCAGGGAGATACCTGTGTCCCTCTTAGGGTCCTCCTTGTTACCTAGCTTCTCTGGAACAGAAGATTGTACCTGGTTGTCCTTTGATTTACGTCTAATATCCACTTATGAGTGATTACATACCATGTTGCCTTTCTGGGTCTGCATTACCTCACTCATGATGATTTTTCCTTTTCCATCCATTTGCCTGAAAATTTCATGATATCATTGTTTTTTCTCTGCTTAGTAATACTCCATTGTACAGATATACCACATTTTCTTTATCTAAGGTTGAGGGGCATCTAGGTTGTTGTTATTGGAGGCTACTTGTTCGTTTCCTGGCTGCTCAGACCAGAAAAAGCCACACAGAAACTGTATTATTACAACACTACTAGTTCTATTAGCTTATGCATATTTCTAGCTAACCCTCACATCTTAAGTTAACCCATCTCCATTAATTTGTGCATCACCATAAGGTTGTGGCCAGCTGGCAGCTTGTGCCTTTTCCCTCTGGTGGCTACATGAGTTCTCACTGACTCCGCCTACTTTCTCCCAGCATTCAGTTTAGTTCTCTAGCCTAGTTCTATTCTGCTAAGTCACTGGCTGAAACAGCTTCTTTATTAACCAACAGCAATAAAACATATTCACAGCATACAGAGAGGAATCCCACATCAGGTTGTTTCCAGGTTCTGGCTATTATGAACAATGGTGCTATGAACATAGTTGAGCAAGTGTCCTTGTGGTATTATTGAACATCCTTTGGGTATATGCCCAATAGTGGTATTGCTGAGTCTTGAGATAGATTGACTCCCAATTTTCTGAGAAACTGCTATACTGATTTCTCAAGTGTCAGCCTGCTTTCTTATAGTACTCAGGACCACCATCCCAAGGGTAGTACCGCACATGATGGGTTGAGCCCCCCACTACACACACGTATTAATCACTCATTAAGAAAATGTCATTTAGACATTACTAAGAGACTCAACCTCACAGCAAACTCATTTATCCTCTGGCGTTTAGAATCTTTCATCTCCTCTTCCCCAACGTTCACAGAGGCTTGGGTGGAAAAGCATTTTATAGATGTCTCCATTATGACTAGGACCCACAACTCTGCATTTTGATTGGTTGTAGTTTTCTATAGTTGTCTCAATCTGTTGCAAAGAGAAGTTTCCTGAATGCAGAGTGAAGACTATATTTATCTGTTAAGACAAATATTTATCAATTGTTATTAGGGATTATGCTGGTTTAGTAGATTAGGGGATGTAGATTCTTCTCTACAACAATTTCACCAGCAGTGAATAGTCTAGTAGGTATCCACTACCATGCATAGTTTCCTTCTCTTTCAGAGGCTCTTACATCCAATGAGATAGTTGGTGGTTACTGCCAAGATATGTGTTCCAGTACTGTACCCTTAAGGTTATTGTGCCATGCTGGTCATTGATGCAGTTTTTTGTCATTATAGCTAGGTAGAACTGTTGGTTACTTCTCTCCTTTGGAAGATTATATGGCACTTTCTAGTAGCATGAAAGCTGACTTTCAAGGAGGAGGCATCCATGTGTGTTTCAGATCAGGGGTCTCTGGGTCCTGTTTCAGTAAAGCATGATATCATCATCAATAGGGACTTACCTTTCACTTTTGGAGGCAAACCAAGGACAACAGCAATAGGCTGACTCTTTGGGGAGTCTTTTGTACATCCCTGGTTAATAACTCAAAAGACAACTTCTCATATCTGCTATTGGGGGTCTTGTTAGTAATGTCAGATGCTACACTCATAAAGTCTCACCAACATGACTGCCCGAATGTCAGACCAATGGATGTGTCAAAAAGCCCCATCATCTGAAGATCAAGTTTTCAAGAGCCCTAAACTATGGAGGGCATCTCATTACAAACCCCAGAGTAAATCTTTCTGAACCTCTTGGAGTTCAATAGATATAAAAGTATAGGCAAGGTCAAATGCCCTCAAGGAGCAAAAGCAGTACTAACTTTTCAGTCAATATCTATTCATTACAGGAGAAAAACATGACACTGTTTCCTGCTAATGAATGGCATAATGGTCCTAACGAATTCATTTAAAAATTTGGTTTATTTTGTGGGGTGTTCAAATGCCAAGTTTTGCTCAACCATTCTGAAACATTTTTCTTACTTCACTGAATAAAGTTCAGTCCATATATGTCTTAAGCCTACAGCAATGCCATGTGATATATATATATATATGTGTGTGTGTGTATATATATTTTAGTATCTAGTAACATATATGTATATTTTAGTATCTAGTTATATATATAAACTAATATATATATTAGTTTGTTAAAACTAGGAGAAAGCATCCTGAAAGAGTTCAACCTATATGTATGGTAGAAATGTGTGCATGTTTAAAGTTATAACAGAAACATAAAACACTTCTTAGACTTGTTAAACACAAGTTAGAGAAACTTGTGTGGAAGTATGAGTAGAAGAGCAAGTCTTGTGACGACAAAGCCAGCACCATATCTATATTTCCAGGAAGAACATCATTGTGTGGCACAGAATCCAGGAGACATGGCCAAGATGTACAAACAGCCCCAACCACCACGCCTCACATGGCACCAATCTCATCTCAAGAAAGACTTCAACTTTTAATTCAATTCCACAAATATTTGTGTTCAATATTTGTTGTACAAGGGAACCCAGTACTCTGCCAAACAAATAATTAAAATCGTTGTTTAACTTTGAGCGCAATGTTTAGTCAGCATGGGTCTCAGTTTCTTCATCTGGAAAGTGAATACTAGATTAAATGATAGCTAAGGTTTTAAAATTCTTTAACCATGGGAGTGTCTTAGACCTTGTGGTGGCAGATTATTCTTTGCTTTTGACTTGTTCCTTTACCTCTCAATTAGGATAGGAGCTACTAACAAAACCACAAATTCCACTTTGCAGAAGGTACATCATCTACTAGAGGAATGTACTCAGGGTGCTAGGTAAGACAATGGTGGAGCATGCTGTCTAAGCAGAGAGATGGCCTGAGTCAGGGCTGTGTCATCATACATTACATGATTTGAGGAAGTCATTATCTCTCTTGGGGGTTTGGTTTTCTTTTTAAAATAGTAATTGAGCTTACCTATGAATGGCCAATAAAAGCTTTAGAAAGTGTTCAGTGTGGAAAGCTCTTGGGATATGCACGTTAAAATGATATAGAGATTCATTCTTACCCAGACAGAATGGCTATTATTCCAAACTCAAATGACAGCAAGGGCTAGTGAAGATATGGTGAAACAGGAACTTTCATTCACTGTTGATAGGAATATAAATTGGTATGGCCATTATGGAAGATTCTCAGAAAACAAAAAAGAGAACTACTCTTGATTCAGAATATCTGCCCAAAGAACCCTTAGTCAGCATTCGATGAAGATACTTGCAAATCTGGTTTTTATTGTTCCATAATTCACAGTAACCAAGATATGGAACCACCCTGCATGAATGGATGCAGAATCAACAGCTGAATGGATAAAGAAAATGTAGTACATGTACACAATGGAATTTTACTCAGTTATAAAGAAGAATAAATTAGGGCATATGCAGGGACATAGATGGAACTGGAGATCATTATACTAAGAAAAGTAAACTAGACTTGGAGAAACAAATATTACATGTTCTCTGTAGTATATGGAATTAAAATTTGTATATGCATGTATATACACAATATATTATATATGTATAAAAGTAGATAGGATTATAAGGTATAAAGGAATAGGGAGGAAGGAACAATAAAAGTTAATAGGATATGGAAATGAGAACCAACAAGTAGGAGATTGGCTTGGAAGGTCAATGAGAGGGGAAAGTAAGAATAATTATATATGTGTATATATATACACATATATAATTTATATGAAAATGTCACAATTTAACCTACTTCTTTGTATGATAATTTATATATATATATAAAACTATTATCATCATCCTATAGGGTTGTCAAGAATAGATAAACTACTATATGTAAAGCCCTTTGAGTAGCATCTAACAGAGTAGGTATTTCAACAGGGCTCACTGTTACTATTCTGTACTACGCAGAGAGACAGAGATGTCAATAGTCTAGATTCCAACCTATACGCTGGCATTTCTGAAGGAGATACTTACTTTAATTAATAGTAGTAGCCAGTTCATGAGATCCCCTCTGAATCAATCAATCAATATCTATCTCATAAACAGTAGTGCATGGAATGAAGTATATACTAGCACTGTTCAACTAAGCTTACTTAATCAATGGAATCCCCAGTAAGTTAAAAACAACAATAACTTAAAAGATTACGGAGGCTTCTCACACTCTGTAGATACTAGTATAACCTAGGAAGGACTTCATTCTTATTTGGCTAAATACTGAATTTACGAGTAGAAGTTAATATGTTAATGAAGCCAGAATTATATGTAATTATTGCTCTCCCTTCAGTATCCCAGACACAGTAACCCTAGGAACTGAGATGTCTAGAAATGGGGGGAATTGTGATTTTACAGAAGTCTTCAGGGTTATAAACTTTATCACAGTGAACTCTAAGAGTATAAACATTCAGAACAAGCGATAGCAGCCTGTAACAGCATAATCAGCAGGGCATATGCGCACAATAAATGCTACTGTTCATTGTTTTAAATTTCCCTTTCCACTGAATTGAAGAAATATCCCTCAGTTTTTATTCAAGTGAACTTTACTATGCAAAAATCACATCCAATAGAGTAAGACATTTATTTCTAAATGATAAAGAAAAGCATTATTTTCTCACAACACAGTTAAAACTATGTCCCAAATACTAACAGACACTTCAAAGATTCAAAGAAAATTAATAGTTATAGCATAATAAAATGAAACTCATTGGAATAAAAAAGCTATTCTCTCTCAATTAAGTTCACTTAATCAGCTGAATCCTCAGTGGGTTTAAAGAGAGTAGCTGTTGAGTGCTTAGTCTACTAAGATTCTCTACACATTGCCAAGATCAGTGTAGCTTAGAAAGAACTTCAGTTTTACATGGTAAAAATTAAAGCTATGAGTGTATCAATCGCTGTCTAAGGACGCTATTTTCTGTGAACTGCCTTTCAGAGAAATGAGAGTGAATAGGTGTGTCAAACCCCACTAGCAGGTCCTCAGACCAGAAATGGGTTGATCATTTTCGCCTTCAGACAAAGAGCTGAGACTTTGTCCATTACAAAACAACATATGATTTCAATATGAGAGAATCTAAATAAGTAAATGTGATGTGCCTGTTGGGTCAGTGAGCTCCTCCTTAGTTTCAGAGTGCAGTTAGTGTGTCTATGCATTCCCTTGGAAGTGTCCAAAGAGTTGCAGCATTTCTGCGCAGTGGTGTCAACTATTCAATATTGTAGATTTTCTGTAAAAACAAGAACAAAAACCATCCCTTGCTTCTTCAGACCATGAAGATCTTTCTTCCCAAGTCATATTTTTGCCTTGTTTTTATTTACTCATGCATTTATTCATTCATTTCTTCATTTACTTATTTCCATGCTGGGAACTGAACCAAGAACTTTCGAGACTCTAGAAAACTACTCCATCCCTGAACTCCCTCCCCAATCCTCCTTTTACTTTTTGTTTTTTTTTTAAGCACAAGATCTTCCTGCATTGCATAGACTGGCCTTGAAACCACCCTGTAGCCCAGGCAGGTATTGAATGCTTAATTCCCCTTGCATTAGCCATCCAAATAAATGAGGATAAAATCTCATGCTACTTATAATGCCCAAATGATATGTAGTAAAGTAAAATAAATTATTTGTTGTTTCCCATTTTATGCAAAATGGGGAAATAATAAATTTAAAACAAATAGATAAATACAAGTGATATGTCTCTAGTAGCAAATGTGACCATCTGTATTCTCATGAAAGTATTGAGATCTCAAGGAGCTGTGGGATTTATGTAAGGGGACAGCATGGGGTAAGACTTTACGTAAACCACTGTGACTCCTGTGTCTTTGTCCAGTCATTACCATATATCCTAACACAGCACCTCAGCTCTGACTGCCTCTGGGCTTCTCTCCTCTCAGTAGACTGACACAAAAACCTTCATGTGGTTAGTGTCTTCAGAAGACACTGGAACCCGAAAGAGTGGAGAGCGTATTTATGGCTACTGAAATAACAGAGGCAAATAGACAGTTCATTGCTTTATACATGAATGCGGTCATTCTGAATTAATATCTTATACATATGTCTAATGAAAATATAAATCCAAGCAGACATGATAGGTAAGAGCGATAAGAATAGTACTGGAGAGATGGCTCAGTGGTTCAGAGCCCTGGCGGCTCTTCCAGAGGACCCAGGTTCAATTCCCAGCACCCACATGGCAACTCACAACTGTCTGTAACTCCAGTTCAAGAGAATCTGACACCCTCCCACAGACACACATGCAGGCAAAACATCAGTGCACATGAAATAAAAATAGATTTTTATAAAGTGAAAAGAATAAGAGTAGGTATCTGAATGCCTTCATATTTTAAAACACATTTTTTTCATAACGAGTTAGAAGTCTGGTGTCATGTGCACCAGGGTGTTCTGGAACTTCTTATCAATGGCCTAGTTCAGAACCCCTCTCTCTTGTGAGGCCTGTGACCTCTGAGCAGAATGACGTGGTGAAGTCAGCAAACGTCTTCTGCTGGGCTCACTTCTCTTTTATGAAGTCTTTTCCCCTTCTTCAAGCACTTCTGCCTTTCACCTCCCCCAGCGCTTCCAGTTCTCTGCTCCGAGTTTCAGATGGGAAAGAAGTCACTGATGCTTTGGGGGAGGGGGGTTGCTGTTAGGTCTCTCAGAAAAATCTGTGGTTATTGCTCAGACAGTAACTCAGAATATTAATTCTCTAGTGATAGAGGTGACCAATGCAGGTATTCGAATTGCTACAACTCCTCATTCGGGGAATTGTTTTGGTGTTAAATGTATCATTTATATAGAAAAGTCTTCCGTGAATGAGGCCACGTGCTGTCGCTTCTCGGATCGCTTTGGCTAGCACTGCATAGATGGTATAAAAACCATTGTCTACCAGCTCTCTGGAAGGAAATTCACAACTTCAAGTTCAAGCCAGATTCATGCAGGGGGTGAAGAGCTGCCAGTGTCAGGACAGAAGGAATGGGGACTGCAAGTTGATTCTTTATCTAGAGTGGGCCACTGCTGCCCTTGCTGTTGACCTCACCACTTTCTACCTATGTGTGCTAGTTGGGTAGATGTTTGCCAACTGGGCATGAAGAAATCACGTAGTCAATTAAGTAGCCAGTCAACAAGCATAATAGTCTTCTGGAGTTTGCAAAGCTCAGAAGCAAACTGTACAAGGAAATGGACAGGAGTTTTGTGAGGCAGTGGGCTTCTTTGTAAGCCATATGTGATGCCCATTAAGGGAAGAATGTGTGCAAGACATGATGCTGGTACCAGAAGTGAGCACAACCACCGTGGCTGAAGTCCTCTGCAAACTGGCATTTTTGCTTTATTGGGTAATATTAGAGTACAATAATGGAATGACTCTTACTAAATATTATCCTTAGCCAAGCACTGGGTGACGGTCCTTCTACATACAACATATGGGGTACTTAGTGGCACATGGGGATGATGAGCCGGTATCAGATCTTCTTACAATAGTGGAAATCATTCCCATTATACTCTTTCAATAGGAATTGTTATCTTTTTCATTATAGTAAGAAAAGGCATAGTAAAATTAATTAAGAGATAGTAAGAGACACCAGTTCTAAAACTGATGATATTGATAAATGAAGGCAGAAGTTTGAGGTGGGGATTGGATCCAGGAAGCAGTGGGAGGAGATAAAGCAAGATGATAAAGTGCAAACCTTGTTGATGAGATCAGAAGGTAAATTCAGGTGTGATAAACAGGAGAACCTTTTTCTGAAACTTTCCTTAACTGACATAATTTCCAACCGCATCCTAAATATTTATTCTTATACACACAGATAAATGTATATCATCCCTCATCGAAAAATCTGTTTTATTGAAAATAGTTTTATAGGTATATACATCTATATGCGTATGTGTGTATATCCTGATTATGGTTTTCCCTCCCTCTTCTCCTCCCATTTCCTCCTTATCTTCCTCCTGTGCAAATTCACCCCCTTTTAGTCTCTCATTGGGAAAAAAGCATAAATCTAATTATTAACAATCAAATCAAATATAAGATAAAACTAAAACAAACTCATCTAAATTGGGCAAAATTAACAAACGTGAGAAAAAAAGCTCAAGACACTTCACAGATATATATATATATACACACACACACATACATACATACATACATACATACATACATACACACACACACACACACACATATGAAGAGCCACTCTCACACACCAGGAGTCTCAGATCAGCACAAACCTAGAAGTCATAACATATATGCAAGGGACCTGTAGAGAGACAACAGATAAAACATATAAATAAGATAAAAATAAAAAAAGATAAAATTAAAAGTAAAGGCCCTGACATGACATTATGAAACAAGGACCCTCCAAAGAAGCCACTGAGTTCCTTTCCTGTTGCATGCTGGGCATGCAGCCGACCATTAGTAGTTTGCTTCCCCTCAAAGAAAATTAAATTTTCATTTACAAGTGGTTATCAATTGGTGATTGTTAGGAAGCATTCTAAGACGAGCTGCTCTGCTGGCCCAAAGAAATCCAATCAGGTCAAAGCAAACCAAATTAAAATGCCCATGTTTTATTAAATCCAGCACGCTCGGGTGGCCGAGAGCACAGCAGGGGAGACAGAAAATCAGGGAACACGTGCAAAATCCGGGACCACGTGTTCCTCCTCTGGGCGCTGGGCGCCCACTTAAATAGCCTGTGGGTGTGGTCCTGACCACTGGCATGCTGGGATTTGGAGTCCAGACCAACACAATTCCCAGGCCAGGGGGCTGGGATGGATGCCAGGGGCTGGGGTGACGCTCCCAATTTAACATCGCAGCGATAGTTTCTGCATTAGGGATGGGGGCATGTGTCTGCTTACCCTCTCAGCTTTAAGATCCCTAACTGGTGCAGATCTTTGCAGGCCCTGTGTATGCTGCCTCAGTCCCTGTGAGTTCAGATGGTCATCCCCCTGCTGATTTCAGGGCCCTCGTTCCCTTGGTGTCCACCATCACCTCTGGCTCTTCGGCTCTTTCTGCCTTCTCTTCCTGGGGGATCCCTGAGCTCTGAGGGGAAGGATTTGATAGCGACATCTCATTTAGGGGCCAAGTGTTATGAGGTCTAGCATTCTGTGCATATTGTCTAGCTGTGGGTCTCTGGTTTTGTTCCCATCTGCTCCATGAGGAAGCTAAAAAGGTTTCTTTTTGGAGAAGATGGGGACTATTACAGAAAGCCATAGCAGGTGAAAATGCAGAGAGCAATTGACAGTGGGGCACTGAACCCTAACTGATGCATCTACAACACAACCCCTACACCAAAGGCTCAGGGACCGTCTTGGAAGAGAGGTGGAAAGACCGTGAGGACCATGCATGATGGTATCTTCTATGTATGGCAGTGAAGTTGCACCTGTGAAATCTCAGCAGTACTGGTTACCTAAGGAAGACTTAAAAATTGACATCAGTGGAATGCTTACGAGGATGGGGGAACTTGCACAAGTACCTACTTCTGCATGAAGACTTGCAGGCAGTTAGTGGCTGCTAAGAGGGAGAGGCTTAGTCTTCTTTAGGGATGAGATCCCTTAAAGGTAATGCAATTCCAAATGGACAGTCCTTAACACATACATATGTGCGCAACACTGAAAGCACTCAGCAGGTTGTATTTACATACACATATGCACACATACCAATAATAATTAATTAAGCAGAGTTCATAAATTTTGGAGACACTAGTGGGAGACACTAGATGGGTTGTGGGGTGGGAAAGAGTAAAAATGATGTAAAATCAGTCCTATTAAATACAATTCTTAAAAAAAATCAATCAAACATTATTTTAAATGCTTTTTAAAAAGCTGCAAGAGAGTCAGGTACAGTGTTTCTCTTAATCGGGAAGATTGTACATTTGATATGTAATAGTGAGTTCAGCCTTACAAATATTCACATTTATATGAGGACAGTTATAAAATGCAAGTCTCACTGTTTCACTTTTAGTAGGGGACAGGGCATAAATGCTCTTGGTCTAAGAAAGTCAAGCACATGGTGCTGATTCATAGGAAGGGCACAATGACTAAGCAGAAATGAGGACTTGAGGAATGCCGAAAATCACTTTTTAGTGAACGACTTTAGGCTTTGGTTAACTTTGTGGCTGTGACAATATGAACCAAAATATTACAAATAAAGGGCTCAGAAAAGCCAAGTGTCTCCACAGACCTGAGTGTGTGGCCCAGCTGGGATTATAAATCAAGGCAGCTAAATAAACTATAAATTTTCTGACTCTAGATAATGAGCAAACACATGCATGTGATGTCTTAATGTTCCAACAGTTTTTCTTTAAGCAATGACATAGTTGTATTTTTCAAAACCCATAATGAGGTGGAAAGGCAAAAGTTTTAAGCTCCATATTAGAAACTGCAGACAAAGCAGAAACAAACCCAGGAGACAGAGGCGGGACTCAGATGAGAACAAAGTGGCTGAGGATAGAATGGAACCTTATGGCAATGAGTATAGTAATTCCTTAAAGTAATGGTTCTCAAAGGGGGTCAAGCAACCCTTTCACAGGGGTCACCTAAGACCAATCGGAAAGCACAGATATTTGCAGTATTATTTGTAACAAGAGCAACATTACAGTCATGAAGTAGCCATGGAAATAACCTCATGGTAGGAGTCACCCCAACATGAGGAAAGGCATTAAAGGCTCACAGCATTAGGAAGTTTGAGAACCACTGCTTTAAAGGATTCCAAAACAACCAAATCCAGTCTGTCTAACCAGTACGCTAAGATGTTTGTCTCCAGGATAGAAACCTATGTTAATGGCTTTGAAAACAAGGTGAAAATCTGCTGGGTCAAGATGACAGTAATCATAACTAGTAAATATAGCATGACATTGATGCTGAAAAGAGCTTGGTGCAGAGTGATAAGCCCATAAGCCAGTGGGAGTGTGAGACAAATGGATCAACGCAGTAGAGCAACGTGTTTGAACGCTCTAGTTGTTTTCATGTTTGGCATACAGAAGTCCCAGTTCTGCTTGCTAATCTAGCACAAAAGTGGCCTTTAAAATTCAGAGTCCCATCCTACTCCATGATTAGGACAGTAAGAATCAGACATATACAACTTTTAAGTCCAGTCAAATATCTATGTATGATATTCCTAATCCTTTCTTTGCACATCTGTAAGAACAAAGAATACCTATGCTTTAAAGAAAAGGGAACATCATAAAAATTACCCCCAAAATAGTTAACCTGTAAGAAATGTAAACATTTAATTCCCCCTTGAAAAAACTGAACAGGTTATTAAAAAAAAGAAAAAAATGACATAATCCAAGAACTTTATAGTTCTTAGAAAAAACAAGAACAAGTTCAAAAAGAAATAGCCACAGATACATATGCAGACACTGGGTCAAAGAACAAAATGGATACAACTAAACACCATGTTAGTGATGTGTGCAATGAATCCCCCAAACAGAAAAGATAGCGCAACTGAAAATATTAAAGAGAGAGAACTTAAAACTCAGGAAAAATTGGGCCCAAAGCCCTTATAAGTGAAGGATTTGAGGTGTGCTTTAATGAATTAGCCAAAGTTGTCATCGATACCGACACTGGCTGGGTTTCTAGGTAAGATAAGAGGTCGGGATGTAACTCCATGACTTTTATTATGGTTGAATGTTCTGGTGAAAATATTTCTGCCTGTGATCAAAATGAGAGCATTCTAAGGACTTCATTTCCTATGAGAATTACCAGTAACTTTTGGTGCAGGCAGAATCAGACACTAGCACAGTCAAAAAACAATTCAGTTGACATGCTTAAACACAGGGTCATTCCCTGAGGGCACCGTGGGGGGGGGTGATATTGTTTCGTCCGTCCTTTCCTTTCTTTCTCTCTTTTCTCATATATCCCAGGCTGGCTTCACAATGGCTACCTGACCAAGGATGACTTTGTATTTCTGATCCTTCTGCCTCCACTGTCCCAAACCTGGGATTACAAGCATGCAGCACCACACACAATTCACGCAGGACTGGGGATCCAACTAAAGACATAATGCTTTCTAGGTAGACACCCTACCGACTGCACCACATCCTCATCCCTGTTTCATTTCATGTTTTAATGTGTAAAACAAAGGAACACTAGTAACCAGAAAAACAGAACTGGCTCCAAAGCAATTCTTAAATCAAATGCTAACATAGACAAAATAAAGAGGTTTCCAAGTTGAAAGCCCAAGTTTCAGCTGCTGTGTTACTCAGTACCATCACAGGGTGGCAAGGTCGGCACACTGTAAATGAACGTTCAAGAGTCTGATTGAAGTAACAACAGTGGGTTAACATGAGACTACGATTTGGAAAGAGGGGGATCAAGCTGTGTTTCTAGATCTGGAAGCTATCCCAAGGAGGGTAATTTTGAAGAATAGAGGACCTGAAACAGAAAAAAAGACATTCAATAGAGATGGGCCATTAAAGGAAATTTCAACATGGTGGTAGAGTTAAAGCAAAGCTAGAGAAAGAGAAAAATCAACACGCAGAATCTTGCTGATTAATGCACAAGAACTACGCAATCAGAGACTTTGAGGTGCAAGACTGAAAAATTAATGTTTAAGCACATCCTTTAGAGAAATAGACAAACATCCTCATCATTGTGATATTTTCAGCTTGATTTACAGAGCAATGGAGCCAGAAATAATATCAGAATTATTTGGAAATATTAAATTACATTCATTTTTTTAAAAATTTACAACCAAATTCATTTGCTTCCTTTTTATATCTCCTTAACATCTTTCATGTTTTGGCTCGTACAAATAAAGGATTTCTCTGTTCCAGAACAAAAAATTCTTGTGCAGATGTCTGACGATATCTGGTGGAAATGGACTAAGAGCAGAGGTTTATCTGAGAGCCTCTAGATGCTGAGAGAATGTCACTGAGCAAAACCACATGGCATGAACTCTGTACTTAGAAACGCGTGCTGAGGGGAAGAACAGTGCAGGGCCAGAGTGAGCTGAGTGTGCAAAGGCTTGCAGGAGGAGTGCTAGTACGCGCAGGAGAGTCAACAGCAGCCTCCGCTGCAATAGATTTTAAGCAGATTTGCAAAGCATGATTACAGAAGAAGTCATGTCGCTTTTTGGTGCAAAGATATACTCCTTTAGAAGAAAAAGAGCAAGTGAAAAGGCCCTGGGGTGTGTGGTTGCTTAGAAGACTAGGGCATCAGGAGAAAAATAGAAGAGGGACAGGAATACCAGTTTGTAGTTGCATGTCTTTGTGTGGTCAGCCCTCTGTGTATGTTTATCTTTCTTTTCTGTTCAGGACGTCTAGGTGGATTAAGACGCATCGTAAAGTCATCATTTTGATTTCTTTTCTTAAAAATTCCATTCCTTAATATAATTACTTTACAAAGACTATGGGTCTCAACATATGAATTTGGGAGATACACAATTCAGCCCATGGTTCTCAGTAATAAAGATAATCAGACCACACCTATTCAGCTATGGACTACATTTCCCAGCCTAAGCTAGCAGTGGGCAGATGGCTGCCATTTTACTCTTAAATGTGCATAGAAGTGATATCATTTCCATACTTCAAGTCCATTTCATCTAAGAGTGAGAACATTCCTCTCCTTGATATGTTCTCCTGGAGCAGTGAACTTACACCAGCATCCCTTCCTGCTCATCAGGAAAAGGAGGGCCAGGACACACATCCTGTATTGTTACAGGAAAGAGAAAGAACTCTCTGTCTTTATTGAGACTTTAAGCAATGGTGGAATCCTTTGTCTTTAACACACACACACACACACATCCTTATGTATATG
The DNA here is from genome assembly GCA_001685075.1 of Bramus lutescens. Taxonomy (NCBI): domain Eukaryota; kingdom Metazoa; phylum Chordata; class Mammalia; order Rodentia; family Cricetidae; genus Bramus; species Bramus lutescens. The sequence goes on along the minus strand of LOEQ01002635.1, from coordinate 290,031 downwards.
CTTAACTACTTAGTGTTGACTGAAGGGATGTTTGGATATTGACCATTAATTTGAATGTTACTGCCAGGCTTATGGGCAAAATAACTTACAAGTTCCACAGTCTATGTGTTAAACTAATTTTTGAAAATAATACTATAGCTATTTATTAAGTTGATAAAATTAATCTTTTGAGCTCTTACGCTCTAGCCATAAACAATCAAACAAGAAGCAAACCCTATGGATTTCATACTGTCTTTGACCTCAAGTTGCTCCAAGTTCTATGACAGAAGATGTAATCGAGATCTACCAAGTGCATTCTTCTCAAAGGGAAGCCTACAGAATCTGCTGGTGTGTCTAGATGAAACTACAATGGATTATTTTATGTGGATTTAAAGGAACCGTATGCAATTTTTAGATGATATAGACACGGAAAACTTAGGAGAAAGTTAATTGTTAAATATAAGCTGAAAGAAAACTCACGAATGGTTTTGAAATAGGCACAGAAGACAGACCACCTGTAAGAGAGAATTGTTGAGAATTTCCCTCTGTGCTGGGTGAAAATTAGTAGGAAAGATGCTTAAACATGATCAGGAATCTGATTTCCCTGTGCTCAGTGGATGATCTGGCTGTCAGGTAAAGGAAACCAGCTCTGTTTCCGGAAAACTTCAGCGTGCATGAAACGCTGGCCTCTGCAGATAGGTTCCTGTTGCCTTGAGGTGGGAGCTTAGGTGAGGTAAGTCCTGAAGCTGTTCTTTTACTTCTAGGAAGGTGAGAGAAAACAACACAAAACTAAAGGTATGTTCTGCAGTGGCTGTTTGGAATATATGTCCATATACAGTTATTTGTGGAATTGCTTATGTCAGCCCTATCTTATAGAAGAGGAAATGGAGTCCCAGAAAATAAACGTGCATGGTCATGTAGAGGAAGGAATGAATTTTATCTGACTCTGGCACCCATGTTCTTCCATTTCACCTTGTACTTTGTTTTCTGCAGCCTACTTGTTGTGGGGGTGTCCAGAACCTTCACCTGCAGGAGCGCACTTCTGACAATTGCATCACAGTGTCTGAGCCACTCATCTCTGGAGCCTGGCTACCTGGGTGTGAAGGGACATTCACCCCCTGTGAACAATGTGGACAAGGAAACACATTCAAATCCTCCTGCCCTCCCGCTTCCTTCTCCCCTCCCCTCCCTCTCCTACAGGGCTTCTTCTGCGAGATATAGTTGTAATGTGTGCTTGCTGCAGAGAACCACCCAGCTGCAATCCACAGAGCAACCACGACATGCAGTGTTTACCTACTCTTGGCTGTGACCCAGAATAGATTTTCTTTTCTTTCATCAGCTTAAGGCTTTAAAGATCAGCATTTAATTTTCCAATTTCTTTCTCAGTATGAAATATTAATCTGCACAATAAAAAGCAGAAGCTGGAATCTATTGTGTAAGAAATTAAATGTTTTTAAAGATGATTGTCGGGCTCAGTGGTCCTAAGTGAAACATTATGTCACTATATCCCACAGATACGTGAGGTTAAGACACTGCATACTTATGCTTCTCTCTTTAAATTTAATATTTATTTATATATAAATAAATATTAAATTTAATATTTGAGTCTCACAAGCTTTTTCTTTTTTCTTTTTAAAACTGTTCTGCTTAACTACAGCTTTTAACTCTTTTGTAATGAAAACAATTCAGAATTAATGTCCCCTAGTAATATGCCACAGAACCTAATCCTGAATCAAAGCAAAAGTTGATTCTGTTGTTTGCATTGTTAGCTGTCTAGCTACTGCCTGTGTCCTCCTGGCTAATCTTTTCCACTACTAATTAATAGTCTTAGGCCTGGAATCTTTTCCCTTTCCCCAACTGTTGATAGCCATGTGGTCATTCCATGGCTGTTCATGCCGAGTCAAAAGACAGTTTCGTTGCTCCCTTCTTTGTTTGTAATGGTAGCTCTCAATATAGAGTGCCCAGCACATTGCACAAGCCACATTGCAGTGAGCAACCATTCATTAGCTTTCAACCCCCAAAGTCCAAAGGGTCTCCTGCTCACTCTCTTAACCGAGGACTGTTTTCTCTTTGGAAGTCTTGTAGTGGGAGCAGATGTTCAAGTTTCTCTAATTATCCTCGGTGACCTAACAGGAGAGTGGAATCCTAATAATAGCTACGTCAAGACCACAGGTGCAATAAGGTTTGGGGTCTCCCTATTCAGCCCAGCCTTCCCTCACCATCTGTTGAAAAGGAGCTAATGTTCCGGATAGGAATTATGGGATGCTCGTACCGTCTCCATTCCTCTCTGCTGTTTATGTCTTTGAGCAGTAAAATGTACCATCCTATAGGCACAATTGAATAAAATTTAAACTTAATAGTACTGTTTTAATATTCAACATCTTTGGCACTTTTAGTTTGAGATTCAAAGTTACAATAACAGGAGTATCAGAATTGCAAATAATTTTGTTTTTAAATTTTAATAGTATTTGTAAGCTAATAGTTGAGTTCTATACATATAGCCAGTTAAAATGTGTGCATGTGTTGACACACGAATGCAAAAGCATTCATAACAGTGTTGTATTTCAAACTAGAGACCACTAACAGGTTTGTCAACAATAGAACCCATAAATCAATATGATACCCAGCAAGAGAATGAACAACTACATACAAACAAGGTTGACTCTCACAAGCATGCCCTTGCATGTCTAGATATGGGACTCAAAGCAGTGCACACTGCCTGATTTCATTTACATACCTTCAGAAAGAAATTAAATTAACACATGACATCGCAGTAAACCATGCCAATGGCTGTCCTTTGGTGGGGTTGAAGACATGTAACAAAGCATCCTGGGAGAATATGAGATTCTAATAATATTCTGTACTAGCCTGATTAAAAGGTACATTTTGTTTGTGACAATTCAATCAAATATGTCCTTATACTTATTCTCTATTTATTATATATGTTGTACTTTGATGCCATTTTAGATTTTATATATGTAATGATCTTATATAAACAAACTTTTTTTTTCCAAAATCTGGCAAGACCAGTTTTATGTAAAAAAAAAAGCTCTTAGCAACATAAGGAATGGAATTTCAATAACTAAATTAACTAAATTCAATAGAATTCCAATGGAAATTCAATAAAAATATTGAAAAATTCTGATTGTAGCCGTCAGCAGTGAAATAACGGAGTACAGGGCTGACATTGTAGCTGAATTGGTAAAGTACTTTGCTAGTGTACAGAATACTATGGGTTCATTTAGTCCATGACACCACATAACCCTGTAGGCAGAGGGTGCTTGTTTATTCCTGGCTGCCCCGATCCAAAATAAGCACACAGAAACTGCATTAATTAATACAATGCTTGCCCTATTTGTTTGTGCATATTTCTAGCTAGCTCATATATCTTAAATTAATGTATTTCTATTAATCTGTGTATTGCCATGTGGTTCTCTCCTGTTGTGGGACACTGCTTGTTCATTTCCTGGCTGCCCAGTCTCCAGAAATAATCACACAGAAATCTGTATTAATTGCAATACTGTTTGGTCAATAGCTTAAGTGTATTTCTGGCTAACTCTTATATCTTAAATTAAGCCATTTCTATTAATCTGTGTATTGCCAGGTGGCTGTGGCTTACTGGCAAGGTTTTGGTGTGTCTGTCTCCTGCGGGCAGCTACAAGGCTTCTCCCTGACTCTGCCTACTCTCTCTATACATATGTATCTCTTTCAGCTTGGCTTTGCTCTGTTAAGCCCTTGGCCGAAAGCAGCTTCCTTACTAACCAATGACAACAAAACATTCGCAGCATATGTCATCTGCCACATCATCATCAGGCATCTGTCTCCTGTGGTGGCTACACAGCTTCTCTTTGACTCCGCCCACTCCCTCATCCTCTCTCTGTTTGGAATTCCCACCTTGTCCTATTCTGCCCTGCAATAGGCCCAAGGAAGCTTCTTTATTAACCAATGTTATTCAAAGCACACAGAGGGGAATCCCACATCATAACCTCAACCCTTGAGAGAAAGAGTTAGGAGGATCAGAAGATCAAGATCATCTTGGCTTCTGAGTAAGCTTGAGGCTCACTTGAGATACATGAAACCAAGTCTAAAAATCAAATGGGCACAGTAAATATGTAAAATGGGGGAAAAAATCACAAAACAAGACAAATAATTCTGTTACTTTTCCATAATATAACTACAGAATGTGTTTTTCTACATGCTACAAACACCAACTCATTGCCTCTTAATGTAGGATGTTTAATGTTTGATATAAAGAATTTTTTCTTTCAAACATTTGATGCTATTTGTATTTTTACAACAATGAGATATGGGGGCTAGAGATGACTTGACAGTTAAGTGTGTATTAAATGATATACAGAAGAATTGAGTTTGGGCCCCATATCATGTGCCTCCCAACTGCCTGTAACTCCAGCTTCAGTGGATCTGTCCTCTACAGGCACCTGCACATGTTCATAATTAAAAATTATAAAAATAAGTCTTAGACATTTTAAGCTTTCATGAGCAGACATTTACTGTTTGTTGTATTCCACACTGCAGAAAAACCTGGGCTCAAGAGCAATGGCGGGAACCCTGACACATTCTGTTTCTTTCAATTTCCTTCACAGGTGTGGTACTTCCTATCATTTATCAGCGTGTTACAACATATATCAATTGTCCCAACAGCCAAGAATTTACATTTGGTTAGAAATTTTAATAGTCCTTTAACAAATGGTTGATTGTATTTTATGTAGTTAGGTGTTTTGCCTGCATGTTTGTGCACCACGTGTATGCCCGGTGCCTGAGAAAGCCAGAGAGGATGACTGCTTCCCTACATCTGAGGTTATAGCCAGTTGTAAGCCACCATGTAGGTGCTGGGAATTGAACCCAAGTCCTTGGAAGAATACAAAGTGCTGTTAACTATGGAGCCTGCTCTCTCGCCCTTCACTAGAATCCTCCTTTTGAAACTTCACAAATCTTAGCGGGACCTGATGCTTCAAGTCACACTAGGACTTGGGGGACTGAGGCAAGTGGGCAGCTGGGAGATCAGAGCCATCTTGAGCTAGAATGAGATAAGAAAATGGTGCAACGGTGGGAGGAAGGAAATGAACTTTCCAAATCTAACAACTTGAATTTCCTACATACTATCTAGTCTTGTTCCGAGTAGAGTAACCGAATTGTTCAAACTCTGCACAAAGTTTCTGTTTATAATAGAACCCATTTATGTTAAGGGGCGAGCCTACCAAACAGGCAGCAGGAGAGCCCTCCGGCATGTCCTCCATCTGGACAGTTTGAAGAACTTAAATATGGACAGAAGTGAGAGGAACATCTGGCTAGAACACACTAAATACAGCTCCAACTCAGCTTCCCAAGGAGGATCTTCAAAATACCCATGACAGCCCTAACATAATCCATGTAGGAGAGGCGGGAGGGCAGTTATGAGGAGCGAGAGGAGAATGCTCTTAAAAACCCACTATTAAGCTACCACACTTTCGAAACCGAAAGAAACACCAGGCCGAATGAACCCAAAGGCTGGCCCCTTGCTGAGGCCTTCAGGGGCGCATGAGCGCGCAAAAGCACGGTGCATTGACTCCACTCTAAACCCTCTCTGCCTTTTCCTCTGCCTCAGCAGTTATTCGTTGCTTTTCCTGGAAGGGAGTGCTTCATCTCTAATTATTATCAAAACACTGCACACACACCTACTCCGGCTCCTTTGTCTTTAGGATGGTCTTCCCACAGTAGGCACTGTTTAAACCCAGTGACTTTCCGTCGGGTTTCAAGCGCCTGCCTCATGGATGCTCTGTTTTAGCCCAGAGCACAGCAGCTGGTGAAATGTCCGGGTTTCGTTTTCGACCATTGTTAGGGATGACCAACTGAGCACAGTTGGGAGGCAGCCATTAAGCTTTGAAGCCGCGGCACTGGCAGCGCTTCAAGACCTTAATGGTTTTTCTCTTGCCGTTTGCTGTCAATTTGATATCAGCGAACAGGCAGAGCTTTTATGGAAACATGCAACAGTGGTATTTTCAATCTTCAGTCTCATGACATGGTTCTTGAGTCAATTCATCACTTGTACAAAGTCACTGTTTTTTACTTATTTCTGCTGACTCTTGACTCCATTTTACACCTGGAAAGGACGGCCAGGAACATTTATTCTTTTTTACCCAAAATGCAAATTTGCCTAACGTCGTGACAAACGTTTGTGCTTACCATGGATCTTGTAAACACTTAGAGCAGGAGTAATTGTATAGAGAAGATGACTATCCAATCAATGAATTTCAGCCTAATGAGCGTCCGTCTCTACAGCCCAAAGAAGTACTTCATTACTCTCAGTTAATGTAAAGGTTGTATGTACAGCACAGAGATTCCTTGAAAGTCTCAATATAGACTTAAGTAACTTGAATTCTCTTAATGCTATTTCTCAGTTAAGATCATCCAACTAGTTGAGAAGAACCATTGAAAGTTTGTTTTGTTTTACTGGTTTTATTTCAGAAGTATTTTCCATCTGCTTCTCATATTCAAACTGTATGACTGGCAATATGGTCCCTGTTTGGAGCAAACTGAACCTTAAAGAAGAGATATGTTTGCAAGAAGGAAGACTGGAAGGACACTGACTAGCTTGCACCATCATACAGTACTTCCCTCAGCTATGAAAATGTCAACTTTTAGTTACATGCTATTACACAGATAAAAGGACAAACTTTCCAGTCCCCTTGGAGCTAGCTATTAGCTTTTAAGTGAGAGTCAGGGACTTTATGTTGCGGCTTACAATCATCCTTAATGAATGAAGACCAGCTCACTCTTTTGTTCCTTCAGGTTTCCCTGAAATCAAAAGGGATAACTGGAGCTAACGTGTGACTTTGATTTTGAGGTAATTTTTAAAAAGTGAGCACCATTCATTGACACAGGAAGATGAAAATTTCTGAGTCCATGGCATCATGGGACTTTTCATACTGTTGCAGAAAGCCTACCCTTGAAGTTATTTTGTCCAACGAGAAAGAAATACAAGAGTCACTATTTTTCAAATCTAATTTTCTATTAAAAAATAGCCAATATATGCAAAGCAGCAAATCTACTAAAGTTACATACACGCTAAGATTTTTGTCATGCATCATTTTGAAGCAATGTCTGTCATAAACCAAGGCATTGAACTCCATTTGTAAACAAAAAGGTGATGGTAGAGAGTTCAGTTGCAGAGTAAGTGAGTTAAGGCAGACATTGGGGGTCACATGCCCTTCAGGAGTTGGGTGTGACGCCTACGCATGTCAGCCAGTTTTTCTAAATAATACTCTGCATTTTCTGAGCCCCTTTGTCAGCTTTCCTCCTACCAGGATAACACTGGTCAGCATCCTGTCATGGAGGATTGCTGGCCTCCCTTAAAACCAGCTGGAGGAGAGCTTTTTGCAAAGTCACCAATGATCTGTAAGTATCTAAGACAGGAACCTGAAATCAGCTGGTGAGTAAATTTATTTTTGGCCACCATTTATTTCTTGCCTGTCAACTTCAACAACACATTGCTTGGTTGCTGCCCGGCTGTACTCATCAGCAGAATTAGAACTTGTGGAGTTCCACACCTGGAGTTTATATCTGAGGAGAGGAAACAGTAGAGAGCAGAAATGATGGATCAAGAGCCAACCAGCTAAGCACAGGGAAGGATTAAGAGTCTTGGTTGACTATCAATCACGCATCCCTAAATTAATTGTACCCCAGAGGCCGTTCAGATTCCCTTCCTTTACTTGACCTTTAGTCTTAGCTCCAAGCTTGTAAACAACTCAGAAGTCACTGTGATCTCTTAAACTGAGTTTAACTTTTAATAATTAATAAGACCAATAATGATGATACAGCTAGTGCTCACGATGTGTGAGGCACTTCATATACTTAGAGCTTCCTGGGGTTGGTACTTCATCATCCTCACAGACAATGGAGGAGAGTGGCTTCTGCATTCGGGAAGTAAGGAAGCAGTTAACTTAGGACTTGAGTCTACAAATTCTGAATACAGAGTTTGCTCTTAAGACCTCTTATACCTTCCTGCAGTTACCCTAGCTCATAATTCAACTTGTTACCCCATAAAATTGTATTCTTACTAAAGGAGCAATTTGCTCCCAAACAGTTTCTTTTTCAAATGGCATGTAAGTAAGGAAAATCTCTCTCTCTCTCTCTCTCTCTCTCTCTCTCT
>LOEQ01002635.1:268850-281886 GCA_001685075.1 Bramus lutescens | reverse complement strand
CCCTCCCCCCCTCTTATTTTTTTTTTCAAGACAGGGTTTCTCTTTGTAGCCTCAGCTGTGCTGGAACTCAATACACTAGTCTGACCTCAAATTCCCGAGTACGGGGATTAAAGCTCTACGCCACCACTACCTAGCTTTCTTATTTCTTATTTCTACCTGGCTCATTTATGGTCAGCTAAGTGTAGTTGTGCCTCAGCAACACTGAGAAAACATGAGATAACAAATTGGGTTTTGAGATGCTGGAGAAGGCAGTCTTGAAATGCTGAAGATGAAAAAAAGAGACCTCAAGTTTGGTGGTTAAAATACAGAATATTTGCAGAAAACCCAAGAGGAAGGATTGACACTCAGATACATTTAAAAGGATTGAAATTTGTTTTTGCAAAGGTGTTCCATGCTGCTTGGCTGCCTCCCTCCCAACCAGTACCACATTTTGATTATATATTAATTTTATTTAAGATTATGTAATGCCACTTTGAGTGAGATCACTGTGACTATTTTTATTGGGATGGGGCATATGTGTGGGGGTGTGTGCATCTATTATTATATGGCGTACATGTGGTAGTATATATGTGTTCCCTGTGTATATGAGGGCACATGCTTGTGTGGGTGATATGCATCAGTATGTGATGTGCATGTATTAGTGTATGTGTGTTCCCTGCGTATATGAAAGTGCATGTTTGTTAGGTGCACATACAATTATGCTTATATATGTATAACTCAGTGGTTATATATCCTTGATTGCTCATCTTATATCTTGTGGTGGGGTCTCTCTTGACCCTCTGAGCTCTTGGAATTGACTGGTCTAGCTACCAGTTTGCTTTTGGAGATGCCCTTCCCCCATCTCTACAGTGTGAGCACTGGGATTTCAGGTGGGCTTCTGAGCACATGTAGGCATTTACATGAATGCAGGGATCCAAACTCAGTCGTTCATGCTTACATAGCAAATGTGTACCCATGGAGCCATCTCCCCTGTCCCTTGAACCATGTTTTTTCTCTAGCTCCAGTTACATATTTTTATAAGTAATATTAACATAATAATAATAGTATAATGCAGACTTACTTCTCTCACCTGAAGGAATAATTGCTAATTTCACAGTCTGATTTCCATAGGAAAAGCAGTTCCCAATGTGTAGAAATTTCTTTCAGCAATCATTTTTATTAGCAATAAACTTTGTTTTTAAGATCTCTGCCCTTGAAGCTTCACACTCAGTGTTACTGCCAACCTCAAATTCTTATCTAGTGCCTGCCAACGCTGAGCATCTGAAGCTTCTGATGAAGATAAAACAGTTTAACCAATTTTCCAGTCATCCCTTGTGTATAAGCTTTGTACGGCGTGTTTTACAAAGCTGTGAAGCATTGTGTGCAATCAGGTCTGCTATTCTAAGCCTCTTAACAAATTTTGTTCTCTCACTGAGTGAGGGTCTGTATGTGTGTTAGACATGAATCATCTGTTACTGCCAGCATCTCAATGAGTCTATAAATCATGATTCTGGATAAAGAATGACTAAAGTCTAAGCCTTTTCATCTGCACGACATATGCACCTGTAAGTGGAAAATTGCTAAGTGAACAGCAGCAAATCCCATGTTTGATCAGGCATTTGTCTATGACATTGGGGTTTTAAAGCAATTTAAAGTCAGGCCTGGGTTTTCCTTAGTTAGCTTGAGGCAGCGGGACTTTCTCTAAAAGCCTTGCCTGGGAAATAGTCTTCTGTGGTTAGATACACTACAAGATCAGATGCTAGACAAGCGCCCTCTCCATGTATGCACCTTAGGAACCAGCAGAGGCACTGAGTCCACGAGGACTTTAATGCTGTCTACAGCAGGCAACACGATATGAAATTATGGCTTTACCTGTGTAGGAAACCCTGTCAAAAAAGAAAAAAAATTAAAAATAAAATAGAATAAAAATGATAGTAGTTTTTGCGGGATCTTCCCATTAGTAAGGGAGAAGAAACAACAGAAAGACCTTTATGGGAGAGAATGAGAAACAATTGAATTTTATTAGGACCTTACTAAGTGCAACTCAGCAAAGTGGTTAAAAACCATAGAAACTTGAAAAAGCTAGAAACTTTGTTGTCAAAAGCTCTGTCTGTGACACTTTGCAATATTTTTATCTTGAAAGTTCTCAAGATGAAATGAAAAAATTAACTTTAATAGAGTGTATTCAGGGATTAGAAACTCAAACTGTTGAACCAGAATATAAGAGCTAGAAAAAGAAAAAAAAAAAGCAAACACACAAAAAACATTCAAGGTTTAAGGAACTGAAGACAGTCTCAGCAGCCTGGCCTTAAATGTGTCTGCCTAACATTGGTTGGGTGTCATTTAAGAGGGTTTTCAGCTACAGATAGAATAGGCAAAATTAAGGTGCTAAAATAAAGAAAGAAGTCAAGCGTTAGAATCCAAGGCTGTTGTAGCGATTTCTTCTCTTCTCTTTATTGCTAGGCAATCACAAGATGGCTATAGTACATTGAAGGTTTGCTTCTCTTCTTTAGGCATAAAGAGAGGGGCGGCAGCAGACAGAAGAGGCAGCCGAGCCCATTATATTATCATAATCAAGAGGACAACGTTTCTTAGGAGCCTGTGTCTCTCCACTTTCTTTTTTATTATATTGGTCAGAACTGGGTCATGCAAGACTCCAGAGATAAGATAAGTTATCAGGAAATCAGTGTTGAGGAGGAAGGACATTACTGTAATTTAGACCAGAATTGGGATAGGGGTCAAATTGCCCAGGAGCCCTGTGTGTTAACCAAACTTATCAGGGTCTGTGCTAACAGGGAAGAGAGGATGCGAGAGAATGCCAGGGTGTAGTCAACAAAGGCTTCTGTCAGAATTAGCCACGAAGCCCCAGCCATTCTTCATGGTTGAAATCCAATCCTTTCAAAAAGCAATATATGTCATTTCAGTGCCGGACCCTTCTGGAAAACAAACAACAGCAAAATGCCATGAGGATATATTAGTAAAATATGTTTCTAATTTGTTTACTACTTAGGTAACTATAATAAATTCAGAGGTTTGTTGTGTATACTTATACACTTTTGGGCATGTATAGAAAAATATAAAACATAGAATCCTCTTTTTTCTTTCAGAAAAAGCTGAAATTATTAATTCTTTTTTGTTTGTTTGTTTGCTTGCTTGCTTGCTTGCTTTTTTTTGTGACAGGATCTCTCTCTAGCTTTGGAACCAGTCCTGGAACTAGCTCTTGTAGACCAGGCTAGCCTTGAACTCACAGAGATCCACCTGCCTCTGTCTCCTGAGTGCTGGGATTAAAGGTGTGCACCACCACCACCCAGCCTGAAATTATGAACTCTTATCTTTGGAAAGAAGGAAAAGTTTTTATTGTGCATGGAAAAAAAATTCAATCAAAGGTCCTTGGTAGAGACAGAATTCCTACTTCACAGTTAGGGAAATACTTTAAAGCCTAGGATAAAAGTCCAAAGCCCATTCATCAGTATGGCAGAATAACGGTCATCTGTTGTTGTGCTCAGCGAAGATGAAAACGTTCTAAGACCCAGGAGAAAGCATGTTGCCATAGGTTGTGCAATTGTCAGAGGAGGTAGAATGCAATCTCAGACCTCCTAACCCTATCTTGAAGTGCTTTCATCTCTAGCTTTCTCAGGCTGAAGCCCTCCAACAATCTGGGGAAAGAATGTGGGGTGGGTAGCATTTGTTCCTGAAAGAGAGGAACAGATAGGAAGAAGAATTCCCCAGAGAGCTTTACCTCCCAGCTAGGAGGAGAAGACCAAAGGCTCCTGATAGCACAAATGGACAGAAAAAGCATGTTTGTATACAACCAGCAAGCCTGAAATGTTAAACTCCCCCCCCCAATTTCCTCTCTTTATTTCTACATGTGCTTATTCAGCCTCTCTTTTCTAACTGACACAAAGTATAAAGTCAACGCTGGGCTTTGGTACAAACTAAATTTGAAATACGCTTCTAGATTTTACATGTGGTCACAATCAAAATTATGGCTTATGATTCACTAGAAAGAAGCCTTCCCACCATAAGTGTATCTAGCGTCTCGTCTGATTTCATTATAGGTGGTTGTGAGCCACCAGGTGATTTGCTGGGAATTGAACTCAGGATCTCTGGAAGAACAGTCAGTGCTCTTAACCACTGAGCCATCTCTCCAGCCCCTACTCTTCTGTTTTGAATAACATTATCTTTTTCCAATTTTTTTAAGTTGTGAAGTTCACTTATCAGAGTCCATCTCAAGCCTCATCAGAAAAGCTTCTCCTTGCAGTGGATGACAAGGAACCAAAAGGACCTCAATTGGTCAACGTGCAGAGAATGAGAGACTGTGGCCTGCTCATCCCTAGCTGGGCCACACCTATCACAGTCCTTCCCCCAAGGCTCAGGGAGGTTTAGGAAACAGAGGAACCAAGGTTTTGAGAGTCAGCGGTGGTGGATAATATCAAGAGAACAGAGCAGGGCAGTGGAAAAGACAGACTCAACGCTTTTGTGATATTATATTGGTGATAGCTGCTGGGAAGAGGAGAGTCTGTTTTCTCTAGTGTTGTGACCTATGGTAGGTCAAGCACACAGCAGGGCAGCCCTCACTCCCGAGACTAGCAGAAACAGGATTTGATGGGAAGAAGAAGATTCTTCTCAGAACAGGATGGAGAGTGGGGGAGGGTTGAGACGTTACTTATGAGCTGAGTTGGGGTAAGTGGGGGCTGTTAAACTTGTTTAAAATACATTGAAGGAAATTCTCGAAGAATTAATGTAAACATTGCTTAAATTATTTAAAGTGATTATTTATAAATTCATTATGCATGGACGTACTATGAAATAAAGACTGGCACATACATGACCATGAAAGGGGAGAATTATAGTTCAGTGTCTGATTAAAGTTGCTATAGATGCATATCTGTTTTGATCTGGGGTAGAAAAGAGTAATTAATAATTCACAAAGTACTGCTTAGAGATCTATGGCAAGCTAGGAATTCATCAAAGGAAACTAACAGGAGCATCTCCCTCTCTGGAAACTCCATATGTCTTATGTCTTTTGACCCACAAAGAAACAAAAAGAAGTAACTTTTATTATCCCCAGTTACGGTGATAGAAACAATGAAATTCTTAATGACTTATAGTTGGTAGTTGGTAGAGACAAGATTGGAACCCAATTGTGTATGAACTTATAATCTGTATTTCTTCAATGATGGAGCCCTGTGCCCAGGACAGCATAGATGAAGATCCATGTGTGAATGCCTTTCTTTATATGGAGTCAGGGGAGACAGCTCCAACTTGATCTTTAGTGAAGACTAACCTACAAAAGGCATACTGAGTAATTGTACATTTATATACAATATATAAAGCAAGTCTTCTTCTACTGATACAAGAGTTAGTTAGCATCCATTTTCTGACTAATTTCTGCCAAGATCAAAAATCTATATTGTGCCTTTTTTTTGGATCAAACCTCACTTCTTACTTTCATTAATTTTTCTTTTGCTCTTCAGTTCTTCCCTCTGACATTGTGAGATTTACAACTCATAAAGACATACGTGTCTTACCTAGAGCTCCTGGCTCACAACTCCCTCTCCAAAGCAGGTCATGTTTCCCAAAAATTCTACCTTAGAGTTGACCATTGATGCTATTTGACCTACTTTGCCTGATAGTAGATAAAAGACCTTTATGTCAAAAGAGGTTTTGCTTCTACCCCAGGGACTGCTGCTGAGAGAAGCCACTAAGGATCAGGATAGGTCATATATGGTCCCCTGTCTTCTGTTTGGTATCCTTAGATCAGACATCTCCTTTTGTCCAATTACATTTACACATGGACTGTTCAAACTTCAGGGATGCCTATTCAATAATGATGCCACTAAAACCTCCAAAGAAGATTCAAGGATCATCTGTACACGGGAACTGGGGGAGCTCCCGAGAAGCAGACTAGGGTTCATTAGCATTCCATGACCTTGACTCAACCCAGCTCCTTGGAAGCAGCAACTTTTACTCTCAGGACCCTTTCAAACCTTACTTTCTTTATCTGGTTGTTTAACATTCTTTTAATATGCCACTAGATTTACAGAACATAAACTTTACCAATGAGGGGTTAGCTGATAAACTCATCAACTACAAGAATGTATCTAACAGAAGTATTATGCTTATTACTGTGTCCATTTCTGCTGGTATCCATCATTTACTTTAATGTTCAAAGCATGAGAGAACCAGAAAAGAAGTGTTTTCCAGTAATAAAAAAGAGTATTTATTTATGACTAATTATATATTCTGAGTCATGCACTATACAAAGTCTGAGGACAAAAAGATGAGTAAGACACATTTGCTTCCGTAATAAACAGTGGGCCCTCTTTACTAATCAGCATTGTGCCTGAATTCCACCAACAGTGGCTCAAAAATGTTCATTTTTACACTTGTATCAAATAATGAGGACCATAATGGTTGTGCCTTTACTGAACACTTGTAGATTTGTCTCCTTTTCTTTATGCTATAAACAGAACAGTCTAAGAACACTCATGAAGAATTTGAGTTCCATTAGATATAAAGGTAATTTAGAGATGTGGCAGAATATCTACAGATATATTTTAAGTAACCTGAGGATCTGCAGACTTTTTCCATCTGCTTTGTTCCTAATAGCAAGGGATGCCTGTTTATAATTATTGTTAAATACACCATGATAAACAATGTTTTAAAAATACATATTTGAGGCTGGTGAGACTCAGTGGTTAAGAGTACTGATTGCTCTTCCAGAGGACCCAGGTTCAATTCCCAGTACCCACAAGGCAGTGCACAACTGTCTGTAATTCCAGTTCCAGGGGACACAACACCCATGGCAAAACATCAATGCACAGAAAAACAAAACAAATATATATATACATTTCCTATCATTAATTTCAAATAACTGCCATAAAGGGCGATTATGACAGAGCTATATGAAGGACTCTGAGATTAATACTGTGAAATGGTCAGTTACACGGTCAGAACCTTCTGGGAACCCTGAAAGTAAATGTGTTCTATGACTTCCACTTCTGGCAGTTGGATCGATCCTCGCTTTGTAATGTGTCACTGTCTTCTCTGCCCCGTCACTGCATGGCTTTCTTTTCTCTGACTTTATCACCCTACAACTTCTTTCAACTCTAATCATTGAATTTTAGAGCCAGCAATTCAGCATAACAGTAACACAGAGATAACCATGCATCTGCAGATCCTACTAACAATTGAGTTCATGCACAGAGGTTCCAAGTAGATGTGATTTATGCAAGGTGCTAGTCAGCCCCATGCATTCCCCTGACATGAATTTGATCAAGAAGCTAACTTCTTTGAGCCTTATATATAAATGGAGACTAATAATACCATCTAAATCCCAAATCCTAGGAACGTATCACTAAAACATAGCCATGTATTCAGGATATTGTTTGGCAGATAATAACTGGTAAACAAATGCTAAGAAATTTTAGTTCTAAGCAAAACAGTCCACTTCTTTCTTGTAAAACCCATCCTGCTGAAGGGTTTAGATCATTCCTAAACTGCAACAGAACTCTATTACATATTCACAAAAGCTCTCCAAGAAACATCAGGGCCAAGAGTTGTACCATTATAAGTATGTGAAAGAAAAGTCATGTTTCAAGAATGTGTGCACTTGGGGACTGGCAGCCGCCACTTGATCTTCAGATGAAGACAGTGGGTTGAGTAAATCCTGGGCCACGGAAGAATCTGAGACTAAGATTTGGCTCTTACTTCCAATTAACTTGTATAGGAAACAAAGATTACTGCCTGTCTTCTCCTCTATCTCTCTGATGGCCAAGTATGAAGATGGGAAGGCACACAGCAGATACCAGTAGACAAGCAGCATTGTTCCTGCACATTGGAGTCTCTGGGACTGAGTCCTGGTGGTAGATCTCAGGTGTGTCAAGCATGAAAGATGGAGACGTCAAGGTCCCCTAAGAGATGTGATGCTCAAATTCCTGAAAAGATTGAGGAGGGGGAATGTGTGGGCCTTGACAGGCTGCGAGGAAATCCAGCAAGTTGGTCTTTTCCCCTAGACTAGCTCAATCTTCCCAAGCCTGGGCAATGAAATGGACTCATGTGACATACTCTGAAGCACATGGACCAGTCATTGGTGTATAATGCTGACTTCTTTTCCATCTGGTGGAGGACCCCTACACAACGGGACCTAAATCTTTGCCAATGTGCTTAGTGATCTCTAGCCAGGGACATTGCTGAATGTGATTACCTGATAACGTTTCTCTGTGTCAGCTGGAGTGTGCCATTGTGATAAAAACTCTCTACCCTTATGATGCTTGCCTTCTAATGAAGAGGCTACCAACAGGAAAGAAAAACTCATCTACAGTCCTGTAGTGTCTGGAAACAGTTAACAGTGCAAAAGGATGAAGACGCTTCTTTATACTGGTGAATTCTGCTTTATGGAGATCCCACCATAGGATACTTGATATTTCAGGAGTGTCGAGCCTGAGGCGAATTTTCTGTGTCTCCCAGTATTTAGGGACGTACATTTCAGGGATCAAATACTCTTAAGGAAAGCTGAAAAGTTTTAAGGGGCCTGGAATCAGTTGAGTTTGAAGAAGTTCAATGATTTTGAGGAAGCGTCCAAGATGATGGATTTCTTTATGACATTTTCACACTTGTATGTCACAGACTGATGTCCCCATAATCACTCTCATGGTTTGCATCCTTCCTCTCAAGAAGCACCCTTCTACTTTCACACATTTTTAGATAATTATTTTTATCCAAAACATACTATTACTAATATTAATGAATCCCCAGTTCCTAGCAGTTAATTCATCCAACCCTGGCTTCCCACAAATAATCTACTGACTCTGATGTGTTAAATGACTGACTTGAAAAGAGTCTGGATCAAAGAAAAAGGCATATTCTGCCTTCTCAGAGATTTTTGTTGGATTTTCGATCTTAGAACTATTGGTGCTCTTTTGTTTCTATGAGCAATGCTACTCCAAAGAGAAAGTCACTCTAGAGATGAAGCATGGCAGAGAAGGGTCCAAGAACTATTGGATAATGTCAACTTTAAGGCCATTTGATTTCAGGACTTCTCAGCCACTGAGCCATCTCTCCAGCCCCAGGCTTCAGGTCTTCTCATTACGAGTCAATGCTTGCCCTCGTAGACTAAATCATTGAGTCACTTCCGTTATGAGTTCATTCAGAACACTCTAATGCACTGTTCTCTACGATTAGGGCAGTCCCTTCTCAAGAAGCAAAATGCCTTTCATTCAACACCAAACTAAATGATCACATCTTCCATTAAGCCTTCCTCATCCCATGGGCAAGAATCATTGATAATTATTCTCCCATAATGTTTTTTTTTTCTCACCGAATGATGACTAACATTTATGTGTCAATTTGTCTGGATTAAGGATTGTCAGGACAGCATTATTCCTCAGAATTCTTGCAAAGCTTCTAGAAGAATTAGCATTTGAATACATAGACTATGGGAAGAGGGAGGGTGTCTGCCAAAGGCTTAAATACAAGAACAACACAAAAGGGAAGTTTCAGTTTCTGAGTTGGGACATCCATCTTCTCCTGATTTCAGATGTGGGTATTTCTGCTTCTCAAATCTTCACATTCGAACTGAGCAAAAATGCAACACCAACTTTCCGGTGGTTCTAGAAATGCTGATGGCATATTGTGTGACTTCTTGATCTCCATAATCATGAAAGCCTAAAGTTCTTATAACAAATCTCTCTTGTTTTGCTTTGTCTCTTTCCTTCTCCCTCTTTCCTCTTCTCCACACAGATGTGTGAACATAAGAACACATAGATAATTGGTCTGTTTCTCTGCAGAATTTGAACACTTCCTTTTATTCATCCTCCATCCACTCACTATATATTTACTGGGGATTTGTAGATGGCAGTTTCTGGATAGGCAAACCCACGTACAAATAAGGAAAATGGTTGAACTCCAAGCCTCCATGGTCCTTATGTTCTAGGTGACAAAACAAAGCAAATGCCCCCACCAACAACAGCAGCAGAAGCATGATGGAGGGGTATTTAAAATGTTTTTGATGAAGCTAGAAAAATACAATGCATAGCCATGGGGAGTGGCTGCAATGTGAAACAGGACGGTTAGGGAAGGTTTGTGGTTTCTTTTGGAAGATGAAATTTAAACAATGATTTCAAAGGCATGAGGAAGGCCAGGTGTACTTGGATTCCACAAGTAATGCCAGCACCTGGGAGGTAGAAGCAGGGGAATCACATGTTTGAAGTTGGCTTGGGCTGTTACTACAAGACTCTGTCCAAAAAAAAAGGTAAGAAGTAAATATATGATTGGGGAAAATGAAGCAGGATATTGGGCGTGTTCAATGTTACTGTGTGATGGGAGTAGAGAACAAGAGAAAGGTGGGTCCAGGACAGGGGGAAGAAAAGAGGGGAGCCCATGGGAAGCAGACATCGGATGCACAGGGTCTTGCTACTCAACATCGTTTGACTTACTGAGTGGTCATCAATTTGTTGACATTTTTCTATTTCTTCATTAGTGATTATATATATATATACATATATGCATACGTATATATACATATGTGCATGTATCAAATATGATGTGAAAATCTATGCAAAGCATATATCACAGAAGAGGAAAACTAAACCAGCAGGTGCGATTAAGGGAAAAGGAAAGCTATAAGCTTGTACATAGGAAGATAACAGATTTAAAACAAAGAGTAAAGCAAAAATGTTATGAGATTCCAAAATGAATGAGGACCTAAACAAATTTAGGATTATGATACAAAAAAAGGTATCAATTCAACATCGAAAATGACAATTATCCTTTAGTGCAGCCCTAACTTCTTTCCAATTAAATGTTGCTAAAAGCCTGGGTAGAGACTCAGATGCCTGTGCTAAATCACTGTTATGGGCCAATCACTGGGTAAGTACTCCACAGCCAAAGAAATTTGTCCTCAGCATCTAAATCAAATGTGAGCTTGAGGCATATCTGCTACTTCCAAGTACAAACTTGCAACTTCATTGACTTGTCAGACAATTCATAGGTTTTGCTGAATTTATTCTTCAGCCCCGATTGATTGTCTGGGGTTTGAAAAGCAGTATTCATCAAACCACTGGAAAAATACTTCTAAGCTGCGTGGTGCCAGGCATTGGCAAATGTCCTCCCCTGGACATGTGCTGGAGCAAACAAGCCACACAGCAACTTCCCTCCCGCATAATCCCTATAGTTCAGTGGGATTGGATGACCTTCCTGGGAACTCCTTACTGTAGTCTGCATGAGTGCCAAAAGCCCAAGGAAGCTTGCTGCGTTCCTCTCATTCAAATACTGGGCTTGCTGGGTTCTTATTCAGGCATCTTTAGACACACTTCCTTCTTGCTCAGCAAAATTGCTAATTGGCACAGGAAACATCCTGGCTTTGTCTGTTTTCTATAGAAGTTGGAAACGCTTCTACCTGACTATACGGACAGAATTATACTTTCAATGGTATGAATGGCTCAGACATTTCAATGACAACATTGGGAGCAAAGTAACACATAATACAGTTAGTTGGTCTTCAACTGTGAAACAATGTAAGTCATTTAAAGCAAAAATCCTCAGAAACTGGGGATTAAATAAAATAGGTGTTTGGGATATGGCTATTTAAGTTTGGTGAAAGCCGTACACAGGGCTTTTCTGTTTCTATGTTTTTCACCTTCGCTGGCTCCCACCCACATGTGTAATCTGTTCACCACTTGCTATAACTAAGAAGGGTTATTATAGTTGCTTTCCAAAGAAATGGTTTTCCATAAGCTCAAGAAAGCACATTGTATTGCCAAAAGTAAAGAAAATAGTACTTGTACTTACTGCCAGCCAAAAGCCCATGTCTCAAATGGACCTGAAGGTGGAGGCGGGGTGGGCAAAGGAAGCCTTTAATTCCTATTTTTATGTCCTTCCTGCCTCTCATGGATTTATGTAGAGTGAAAGGCAAGGGTAGGAATAATTAATCACTTGTGAGTACATTGGGAACTTGGATTGAAATTATTAAAACTTTTAAGGTTGACATTAATATTCTTAACTACTTGCTCAAGACACCATAAATTATTAGTATTTGCATATATATATATATTTAAATTCATGTAGATGAATTAAGTTTTACTTGAGTCCTTAGGGGCAGTCCTTAGAAGATGTTCTGTTATGATTCTGTATTCTGTTCAAATATATCACTATGATAAACCCTCATGATCCAATCAAAACTTTTAAATAACAATTGACTAACCAGGTAGGTGACTATATATAGAAAAGTCATCTTTAGACTTTTCTGCATTTCTGCACTTATAAGAAATCCATTCATGCTACCCTACTTCAGTATTGGAGGTTATTTGAGTCATTAAAGTTCTTTACCCTGACAATGTGCCCAAAACGGTGATAAACATTTGAAAGGATGGAAAAGAAGTCTCCTGGAGAACATCTGTTCAGACAATGATTGAATTGTGATTTACAATCAGTGCTTGCTAAGCTGTTGGAATTAGTTTTTAAAAAGAATTTGGAAGAGTAATATTTTATGTTTCAAACCCTCAACTCAAATGTTCATTAATATGCAATGCTCAAGTAGGAGCTGTTTTCAGGATCACAGTGAGTTAAACAGTCAGTCTTTGAGAGGGCATTAAAATGACAGATAGAACAGAACTGACAGTTACAGAAATAATACAAAATTCTCATGGGGATTTGGTGCTCGACAAAGCTGTTCCTTCCACACAGTGAGGGAAATCAATTATTTACTAAATAGGGGTGAAACAGCTGGTTAGCCATTTGGTTGAAGTTCAAGTGGAATCTACATTTTTGAGCTGAAATAAATGCTTTATTAAAGCAAATGACTTAACAAAAACAGTAAAGGAACATTAAAAATGTGATATAGTTTTTCTTCATTGTCATGGACCAGGTAATGTCTTTTTAAAAATACGACAATACATGCAGTACACACAGAATTAATGACAGAATTGACTACATAAAAACATGTCACAGAATTAAATAAAGCACAGCACCAAACTGAACAGGTAGCAAAAATTATCTTTAAGATGTAATAGATAGATAGATAGATAGATAGATAGATAGATAGATAGATAGATAG
>LOEQ01002635.1:242438-255780 GCA_001685075.1 Bramus lutescens | reverse complement strand
TTTTGAGACAAGGTTTCTCTGTGTAACACTGGCTGTCCCAGAACTTACTCTGTAGAGCAGACTGGCCTCGAACCCAAAGATTCACCTACCTCTGCCTCCTGAATGCTGGGATTAAAGGTGTGCACCACCACCAGGCCACTGTCTTAGAACTTCCTCTGCTAAATGGCTTAGTCTGTCACTCTTAAAATCAGCCTCACTCAAATTCTCGGGACACCAGCAGGAAGCAACCAGATTCTTTGTCAGAATGTTACAGAGGGGCCCTAGCCCAGTTTCTGCTTGTTCCCCTTCTGAAACCCTATGAACCAGGCTTCCCCTGTCTGAACTTCCCTCAGCCTTTGGTATTCCAAACTCCCATCAGAGTGGTCCATTGAGTTCAGCTTGTAACAGTGCAGGCTTCTGCAACCTGTATCTCCAAATTCTTCAACAGTCCTCCCACAAAGTTTGCATTGGCATTAGGAACTTTGTGGCTGTGACGTGATAAAAGCAACTTATGGAAGGGTTATCTTGGCTCTTCAGGAATGCAGTCATGATGATGAAGGAAGGAATGACAGCGTGCGTGTGAAGTGGCTGGACACATTGGGTCTTCAGTCAGGAAACAGGCATAAATGTCAGTGCCCCACGCAACTTCTTTTTATTTAGGCTGGGGCACCAGCACATGGAATGGTGCAACTCATATCACATTTTAGGTGGGTCTTCCAGTATCAGTTAAAACTGTATTTATTACAAATAAAATACACCCGGTGGTATTTTTCCTAGACAACTATGCAACTACGTACAGACAAATTGTCACAAAGTGACATAGTCTCCAGTCAGTGCTAGCCAGGGATTGAATAACATGTTGATATACTGCCCAAACCACAGACATCATAGTGAGTTTAATTGGCCAATGATTTTCTCAAAAACACACATGAATGTAGACACTTATGTCTTCATTACCTGTTGTACCATCCAAAGGTCTCATCTCTCTGTATATCTTTTTTATATCATATATGCTGAGGATACAGTTATTTGACTAGGTGGGAAAAGCTAAGAGGTTTCCTTGGTTTCAAGTATGAGAATGTCTTATCCTTCCAAGTGATAACTCCAAAGCCAACTCTTTAAAGAACTTCCCCTGCTTAATCCATTTCTTGTGTGCCATAAACATGTTACCTGGACTCCAGTTTAGCATGTAGGTGTAGCGTGTAGGTAGTTATTTCAGTGTGACTTTGCACACATTATGGTGGCTTTCATTTCCTTTTCCGACTTAGGTTGTAAAACTCATGAAAGCAGTATAGTATCTAATCTTGATCACCTTTGCCAGATTTTATGGTAAAAATTTCCTATCTATTTGCATTTATACTTCTATGAAATGCTGACTTGATGACAAGGGTCCACACACAAATAGATTTGCAGCTTAATACATGCTAATCCATGTAGTTAATAATGTAATAACTGAAGATATTAAATGAGAGGGCAGGCTTTGAGGGTGCATAAAATTCTTTATTTAGAACAATAAAGTATATGTTTATATAATGTAATTTCAAATTCAAACCTGTATAAAAAGGGTCAGGACATATACCTATTTTAAAAAGTACACATACAGTATATACACATACACATCACATTTTACAACTTTTATTTAATTAATTAAACTTCAGTCATAAACTATTTAGAATAGTGTTGACATACACTTACATTTACAATATGCAAACTCCAATCTATGACTGAACTAGCAATATATCTGTGAAGCCATCTAAATGTCTGAATACTTCTCAAGTCTATTGACTTCAAAAAAGAAAAAAAAACAGTGGCAGGTGGACACAATAATCGCACACCAATCCCTAGACTCCTGGAGAAGACGACTATAGGAATCTGGATTGCGAATTTTTATTTAGTGAAGTCTTATACCCTAGAAATGGAGTAAATGAAAATACCATGGTTTTTTTCTTTAAGCATTTTCTAAAAACAGCATTGTAAGAAAATATTAGGAGATGGCAGTTGTGCATTTCCAATACTTAATAGCAAACATTTCAGAACCATAAACATCCACCTTCGTATGGATCGCTCCTCACTCACACCTGTTACGGAAGAGTTGCAATTAATTTTATTCTGACCAAGGCATTTTAAGACTGGTTGGTGGAAGGCAGTAACATGAGTTGTGTAATCGGATCCCATAAATAACTTTTTTGATCTGAATTGGTTACATTTAAAGCCACTTTCACAATATCATTCCAAAGATAAACTGGCTTACTTTCAAATTCTTGTCCTACTTTTCCAATTTTAAATGTAATTTATGGATTATCATTTTACAGATTGGCTTGAAAATATCTCTTGGCATTCAAGATCTTCAGTAGCACCCTCCATTTTTTTTGTTCTTAGCTTTCAACAACATGAGAACATTTACACTCATACTCAGACACATATCCAAATGTCACCCACGTCTTGTGTCTCTTCCTGATGAAAAGTCACTACTGGTTTTCATTCCTCAGAGATGATCCCAAACATTTATTTAAGCAAAGGTAAAAGCCATCTCATGTGTAAATGATTATCCAATTCACCCTACTTAAAACTGAATTTCACTTTTACTAGTGGACCCTATTTACATTAGAAACTAAAACAGAAAGGACTTCTTCCAGCCCAACATTTATGCAAAAAGCCAGAGTTTTGTGTTTTCCATAGGATTCTTTCTGCTGTTTTCTCTGCTTTGTTAATTGTGTGGCATAAGGGCTCACCCCTGAAGAGAGACCACAGAGCTTATCTACACACAAATACAAAACTGAGATCCAAAGAGGGAGGTGAATTATTGTATCCGTAGGTGGCAACCTAGAGTCCCCTACAGTCTTTCTCAACAGTCACTTGATGCCACCTAACCACCTACTTTGAAAACTGTATGACTTCAAGAATGTGTCTAGGATAGCTAAGATTCCATTATCAGAACTAAATCACAACATCAAAACCCACTGTGGAGACACAGTAGAAACTATCACGATTCCACAAGAGATTTTTCTGCTCATTTCTAACTTCAACTCAGTTAAAGAACCAAACTAGGCCATGCTGCTTATTTCAAAGCACATTAAAGTTCACTGAAATGTGTTTATTTCTCAACTAGAATCACACACTTCACTGTGGATACATTCTTTTACATAGCTCCACTTTTTCTCAAAACTTTTTGCAGTGCAGCTTTTTTTATTATTGCAGAGAAAAATTAATGTTTTTCTATGATTCATTACAAGGTGCCAGTGTGATAAGCATGTCAGATAACAATATAAAACCCAGGACTCCTCGAGCACAACCCACTGGTCACACAGATAGTACTGCTACAGGCTTCATTTCCACCCGGGGATACCAACACAATGTATACTCTGCGGATTTCTTAGATTGCTGAGATTCAAAAGCAAATTTTAAACATTACAGAAGAGAACTCTAAGAAAAATGGGTCACTTTCAGGGTGATTTGCCACTTTATCTTCTCAGTTGGGAGGGTTTCATATCATAAGAAAAATATTCAGAACATATATGGAATAAAATATGCAAAGATATGTATTTTTTAATCTGAAAGCGGATATGCCATAGTTAATGTCCAAGCAGCTAGCATTCAAAATAATGGTCAGCATTTTCCTATTGTTCATGCATTTTATTGAACCTTAGTGTTTAAAAAGAATTGGCAATCCAGGTAGCAACCTATTTAATAGGCATGTCACATCTTCCACCCTATACACATCAGATTTTATAGCCTGTTAAATTTGTTTTAACAACACTATTGATTAAGACCGTGGTTTTGAGTGTTAAAATCCAACTGCTAGCTTTGAAAACCAATGTATTTATTGTAGTATCCAGCTCAGTAAACAGCACTGTCATAAGCCTGAACAAAATGAGACTTCCAGAGCAAGAAATCAAGCCACGAAACTGAGAAATAACAGCAGTCTCAATCTATATACACCTACACCTATGATTTGTGCTAACCTACACCTATTATTATTCCCAAAGCAATCAATGCCAAACAACAAAATAGGTCCTTTCGGTAACTAACTTGATTTCTAGTTTATTACTAATTACTGGGATATCTTAGGCCTTGAACAAGAAAATACAATGTCTCGATGCACTTGGCTTCAAGTTGCGGGAATGAGAGCATTGGAGTAACCTTGGAGTTTGAGATTAGGAACTAAAGAAACTGAATTCTTTGGTATGAAGAAGAGCAGCGGCCAGGTACTGGAGTTGTATTTGGACTAGCTTGGAATGTAAGCTAGAATTTTTCATGCACTTTCAAGAGAGTAGAGACGCTAGCAGTTAAGTTCCTATGCACTTCCATGTAAGGACATTGAAAACAGCTGTCTGGAGGTTTGAGTACAGGACAAATAAGAATCTTACAAGGGTTAAATTAGAATGAAATCTTGAAGTTTTGTATATGCCTACGGTAGGTGAAAAGAACCTTCACCGAAATAAAAGCAGAAGAAAAGTTATTCTTTGATTTTGGCCTATTGTTCTATTAAAAACAAAACCAAAAGCAAAAGCAAACAAAAACGGACCAGGGAAATCCACATCACATCTTGTAAGTTCTAGTCTTTAAAAGCACTGTTCACTGCCAATTCCTGTCTACTATGAGAAACGCTGTAACACATTTTAAGTAGCAAACTGACAGGTGTAACTACATATAACTCTCTTTTTATTTCATTTCATAAACCTTAATGCATACAAAGTGTCTGATTTTCAATAAATGGCTACTTGAAGGAGTTAATGGCTACACAGTAAGTAACTAAAGTTTTCTAGTTCCTCGCATTCTTGGACAGTCCGAGTTACTTAGTTTGCAACACCCATGGTAGCATTAAGTGTACATTTCTATCCTTAGATACTACATACTATCATTTATTTTCATTCTCTTCCATGATAAAATTAAAACAAAACAAAACAAAACAAAACAAAAAACAACGGGACCCTTACACATTCAGCATTTTCTCCCAAGTCTGCTTTCATAGCTCTGCGGTAGCTTCTAAACCTAAACGGGTCACATTTTATTTTTGCAAACACGAATCACACACTCTAGAGTTACGGTCAAGGGAAAAGACCAGCTTCACTAGGGGCCAAATGTCTGCCTTGGCACGTTCTTCCGCTGGTCCATGGCGACAGCTTTTTCTGCTGCGGTGACTGCACTGGAGTCTTTCGTACACCATGGCATCCTACTTCAGTCCAGAGCTGCTTCGGCTGCATGAACCTGCCCACCATGTTCTTTTTCCTGGCAGGATGTGGTGCTCGTGGTTTCGGTCAGGAAGAGCCAAAGATTCGGCTGCTCTTGCTAATCACAACCACAGAGCAGAAGATGTGCCTGCTTCCAAAAACAAAACAGACTCCCCACGGCTTTCAACTCCATACAGTGGCTGATGCTACAGAATTATTGTTTTTAAAACTGTTTTCTACATTCCTTTGTGAAAAAAAAGTCCCCCCTCACCCCCAATATCCAGGCTGAGATCTACTTGCAGGGTCCAGAATTAACTACAGGCTGCAGGTTGTAACTGAAGACCGAAGCCTTGTGGGTTTTTAGCACTTAGACATTTCCCAAGCCCTTCAAACGGTGCAAGCGGAATAGACACGCGTTCCTTCCTTCCCATCATCACTTGCGAAACCTCCAGAGTCCTGCTCCATGTAAATTCTTTTTTCTAGATGACAAATTCAGTGCCAGGTTCGCAGCCAAAGGCTCTGCTCCCACTTCTGAATCATCCGTACAAAGTCATGGGTAGCAAGACCAGACAAAGATGAGGGCTGTCACTTCAGACAGAATAGGAGTTTGTTTAAAGCTGCTTCATTTATGAAGCAAACAGGAACTGTCACCAGCCTAGATAAGGAGAAAGAGGAGAAGGATTAAGACGGGTCTTGCTGCCTTCTTTTATAGCTAAATTCGCAATTCACATAAAACCCCAGAATGAGGATCAGCGTCAACGTGTATTACACTCAGCCTTAAAGGACTAGGTAGGATTTCTGTGATAATGAGCCACTGTCGCCTTGGGATGACTTATTATCTCAAACGATCTTATGATCTGTTGTCTTCTCTTCTCACTAGACTAGAAGCTCTACAAGGTCAGACGACTTCATTTATGATTGTCACTGTTGTAGAACACCCTCAGAAGAGGGCCTGGCACGCAGTATAATAGACAGGCAGCAAATATTTCCTTGGACATACAAATGGATAAATGTCACTGCTTCTCTCTTCATGATAGCAAGAAAATGAAGCCTGCCAAGGTGTCCCCTGACAGGTGGATGGATAATGAGATGTGGCGGTGCCTGTACACAATGGAACTTTATTCAGCCATTAGAGAAAGGGAAATTACAAAATTTACAGGAAAATGGTTTGATCTACAATATATAATACTGTATGAAGTGACCCAAACCCAGGAATAAAATAAAAAGTATATGCTTTTCTATAGACATAAACACACATGCAGGCATGCACACACACACACACACACACACACACACACACACAAATGGGTGTAAATGTGGATAAAGCCTAAGAAGCTGTAAAGGAAACCAAGAAGGGTAAATGTGTGATGAGGAAGGTGGGGGTGGGGCAGGGAAAAGGGCACAAAAGAGATGTGAAAATGGAGGAAAAAATGGGGGGCTAGGATGGGGGTGGAGATAGGAAGGGGGATTGGCTTTAGCAAGGTGAGGTCACCCTGTTTATTTCATGAGTGTGCTGTAAAAATTCAAAGTAACATAATAAAAAATTATAGTTTTTTTCCCCTATGGAAAAACTACTGTAAACTATAGGAAGAAAGGAGAAATGAGGGGGCAGAGAATCAAAAGCATACTTTGTTGAAAAATATTATAAAAACAGAAGAGCAGAATGAAGATCATTGAAAAATTAAAAATAATAATAAATGGACAAGTGGGCTGGGCAGACATATCTACCAGTCAAGTATAAGAACCTGAGTTTAACCACCAGAACCTGCTTGAAAACCACACACACACATGCATATACATATACACACACTCATATATATACACACATACATAAATGTATATATAAACACAAACATCCATAAACATACATGTATGGCCATATCAAAACCCATTTCTTTGTAAGCCAATAAAAATAACATTTAAATTAAAAGAAAAATCTAGACATGGTGGCATGTACTTGTGACCCTGGCACTATAGAAACAGGGACGGGTAGATCCTTGGACATTACTGGCCAGCCAGCCCAGATGAATTGGCAAGCTCCAAGCTGGTAAAAGACACTGTCTCCGAAAACAAGATTGATGGTACCCGGAGAATGTGAGCCAAAGCTGTCTCCTGTGTCAACATGCATAAACGCACATGAACACACGTACACAAGAAAAAAGAATGAATAAATTAATATCTGACGGCTGTCATGCCCCCAAACCTCCATTTATCTCAGTTTGGGGCAGGAGAGTGAGCAATCTACATAGCTTTGAAGTTCTCTAGCATCCAGAGGAGTGGATGGATGGTGAGCAAAGAAGGTTCGAACCCAAGGAAGTGTTTAGGGAGTGTGGAGGTGGAGCCAGATGGAGTGGCGTAAGACACACAGCTGGGGCAGGTGGAGAAGCTGTCCAGAGGACACCATTCCAGCCTCAGGGCTGAGCAGTTCCAGGGTTCTGGCTGCCTAGCTAGTTCGAAGCAATCACTTCTCCCAGCTTAGGAAATCCCAGCCACAGACTCTCACTCAGTGTTTTTAAACCAAGGGAGAATTAATAAAATGGTGGCAACACAGGCTGAGGAATTAATTCACTTGGCCTCGGTACAGTTTATTGTACTTGGTGAAGCACAAAAAACCATACTTTGTTTTAGTTTCTCGGGGCTGGCTTTAAACCACTGAATGCTCAGATATTTCTGCTTTCCAGTAATTTGGGAAAGCAAATTTAAATCTATACAGAGAAATGAAGAGAGATTAAAGGAAAACTTCAGAAGTTGAGAATATATAGATTTTTAAAAATAGAGCATGGTAAGACAAGCAAACTGGAATAAGAGAACACAAGAGAGCTATGTATAATTTGAAATTCTAGAGTTAATTAAATACACAGAAATCTGTGCTGGAAATCTATTTTAGATTTTTGTCCTTGAGTCACTAACGCGAAGAAAATAAAATTGAAGGCTGACAACAATTGTTCCATGGAACAAAATTACAATTTCTTTCTAATGATAACTTGGATTTTGCAGCACACTCATGAAGTAAATAGTGTGGTGTTGTTATTCCATCAGTATACAACGATGTGCCATTTAATGATGGGGATGCCATCTTACAAATAAGTCATTCGGTGACTTTGTTGTAGAAACAGTATCAGGTCTACAAATCTAGATGGGACAACATGCCACACAGCTATAGTATAATGGTGGCACTGGATAACAATACCACCACAAGGGGTACACTGGCCGAAACAGCAGCATGTGCCTATGAAAACACAGAGGTTAAAGGATGCCAAAGCATCCGGGATGCTACAACCGGTTGTAGAGCCGAGGTTTGAACTCAGGCCTAACCTAACCATTTCTAATCTTTTGCTTTATCATGCAGCAATAAAAGAAAACTCACAGGAAAAAGAAGCCCTCCCCAAACAGACACTTTTAGGAAACACCTCAGAAAGCAATCAGGAACCTCAATAACAAGTGACCTTCCATTTCCAAGTCTGCGCCCTAAATGTCCAGGCATGGCTTGAGCGCCTCTCCTACCAAGTCTCAGATCTATTTCTCCTAGTGTAGCTCAGATCTACAGGGAAATTTTACTTTGTGCTGTTTTTAATCTCTCTTTATGACTGTCTACACACGTGTGTATGCATATGTATATATACATATATAAATTCTAAAATATATTTCAAAAATAGTTAAATGTTTATAGATTGAAATTATAATAAATGCATGAAAACATATAATTTTAAGACATTTTGAAATTATACTTTTTGAAAATTACTTTCTACTCTTACCGTGGTGAAATAAGCAAAAGGAACTAAGCCCACGCTACAAGTGCTTGCTTGCTATTAATGACCAGCCAGCCTGAGCCTTCTCTAGGAGTCAAGTATTTTTCCCAAGGTCTCAAGTGAGATTCTCCATAGATAACTCTCAAATTCCAATCTATAGGTTCCAGCCCCAAGTGACCTCCATACTTTGAGGTCATTGCATGTGGTAACTTCTCAGATCAATATTCATCTCATCAAGCATGCTCTCTTGACTTCAGACATCCCATTTCCTTCGGCAGGAGCACCATTCTTTCTTCCTTAAATGACAGATCATCGTGGAGACCCATCAAGCTGTCCAGTCTACCAGTAAAGACTGGTTGGTTCTTCTACTGCAATGTCTCCAAAGTGGTCCATCTTTTTTTTTTTTTTTCGCTCCCAAATTGTCACGGTTCTGACCCTAGTTCTCATCTCTCCCATCTGAATGGAAGACAGTTCTCCGGGGCATAACCTCTGTCCCTCTGGCCACACCAGTATCTGATGACATTTCCTAAGTGTCTGCTTGTACGGCATCACTGGTACTTTTCTAAGCCCCTGAAAACCTTTTTAGATTACTTAATGTGAGTAATATTTCTAGAATTCAAATGTGCTTTTAAACTGACATCCAGGCTTTCTTTTCAGCACTGACCCTGTGGGCTGGATCATTTCCTATCAACTTGACATAGGCTAAAGTCATCTGAGAGGAGGGAACCTCTTTGAAGAAAATGTCTCCCTAAGAACCAGCTGTAGAGCATCTTCTTCATTAGTGATTGAACAGGGAGGGCCAACCCATTGTTAGTGCTGCCACTCCTGGGCTGTTGGTGTTGGGTGCTGAAAGAAATCAGGCTAAGCAAGTCAGGAGGAGCAAGCCAGTTACACAGCACCCTCTACGGCCTCTGTATCTGTTCCTACCTCCAGATTCCTGACCTGTTTGAAATCCTGTCCTGAGTTCTTTTGATGACTTAGCAGTGATTAGAAAGCATAATAATAATAAGGCATTTTCTCTCCATATTGCTTTTTGATCATAGTGTTGTATCAAAGCAATAGTTACCTTAATAAAGACACTCTGCATTTGTGACTTCCACCAGAGTCCTTTGTACCAGTTGTGTGGGTTTGTACCAGTTGTGTGGATTTGTACCAGTTGTTGGTACTCTGAGCCCTTCCTAACTTTGTTCATACCACGTGAAGTCTCTACATGAATCCTCTCTATTGCTAATAAAATGCTACCAATCAGCCACCATTTGACATATTTAGTGTCCACGTTACCCCTATCAATCACAGGACCAAGCCTTTCTTCTATGGCCAGTGATTCTTTTCAGCACCTCAGATGGAGAGATTGTCCGTGAGTGGCCCTGACACAACCCTAAGGTATGCTGTTCACATCAATAGTTTGTCACAACCTATATGCAGTGACCTCATCTCTTCTTACTGTGTAGCCTTTGCAAACCCCATTAGTTACTTCCGAACTTTGAAAATTTGTTTACTTCAACATTTAATCCTGTAGTATTATTATCTTTCGTAGGCCACAGTTAACACGAGGACACAACTATGCTATGGTGTAGCACACACACCAATGTAGCTTTTGCAGTTTGTTGGAATAACATTGTGAGAAGAATGAAGAACACAATTTCCCAGTAATGTACCAACATAAATGAAGCATTTAATGTAAGTCATCTCTACTTTATTTCTCTCTTTAAGCTGTACTCCATACAACCCAATCATGAGTAAGCTGCTGTATGGGTAGTTAATGTCATCTAGGTGACAAAGTCAAATTCTTATGTACTATAAAATTTTTCATGTTTGATGTCAAACAAACACAACTTTAACATTTTTTTAAAAGAAACTTCCCTTGCTTCCATTTCATCATTTAGTTCCTTCCACATTATTTTCATTGCTCCTATTTTCACCTACAAATTTTATTTCCTTTGGAGAATTAGCTATTCAGTGTTTCTCTTCCATTTGGTTAAAATAGTTTAAGCGTCACTGGTTCATCCATTCAACAAACATTCATCAAGAATCCATATTGTACTGGAAACGAGTTCCATGCTAGGGATGTGGCCTGAACCAGACAGACCCACCTCCTGTCCTTGAACGTTAAGAGACTGGTGGAAGTGTGTATAACTCCTTTGATTATATCTGTTCTAAAATGTCATCAATTCTTTTCCTCCTGGGTTCCCTCATCGTAATCCAGATGTCACAGGGCAAATGCCACAATGCAAACCACAGGACGGAACTACACACCAAAACAGAATCCCTGAAATGCAATCCCCAAACCAAACAACAGTGGCTATCCTATCACCTGGGCTTCTAGAGTGCAATTAACCATTTAAGGGGCAGCATGTGAGAAAGAAACACTGAAGCTTGGGCTGGGGCTGAAGGACAAGAGAAAGGGGATTCAAGGAAGAACAATGATTTCAACTTAGAGAACACTTTTTTTTTTTTAAAGGAGATTTCATTTCCTTATTATTTCATCTATTCCTGGAGAGGGAAAAATTGAGCCTCAAGAAGTTAGGACGGGAGCAGATAAAAGCTACAATCATGGTGTGCGCGTGGCAGTCAGGGGGATGGCTGGCGGCAAAAGCCAAATGTATATGGAGCAAGTATTACCGCATGGTAAGTCCGGTTGTTAAAAATGGTCTCTTATACCAATCAAGGGAGTTAGTAGAGCAAGACGCAGAGACTACGACCCAGGTTCCCCTGGGAAGATTCAATTTGGAGATAATTTTGGAATCTGGGACAGAGTGACAGCTGGAAGGACAGTGACCTACAGGGAGAGAGTTCAGCAGGCACATTATCCCGAAAGAAGAAGGAAATAGTCCTCCGAAATGAAGGTGTGTAGGAAGAACTGAGGCTCTGCGGGGAGGGGCAGCCAGTCCTGCTCGCGGAAAATGCACACAAGGCTAAGAGAGCGATCATTACTGACCAGGTGCCGGAAGTGAAAGTGAGTCAGAGGTTGAACTGATAATGGATCAAGCTGAGGGCTCTCTGGGTGTCCCACCACCCGCATCTGTGCAGGAAAAGTGGCTAGCGTGAGAGATAATGAACACCTGCCCCTTCTAGCCAGTCCATACTCTCCTTGTACAGCATCCCCCACCCCAAACCTCATGATCACATCAGGTGTCTGTGCTTGGTTTATGGAGTCAGTACACTGAGCAGGCCTGCACCAGTGACATTTTGCCTTGGCAGTTTTGTTCTGGCTATAAGAAGCTGTTTTGTTTTGTTTTCCTTTAAATGGCAGGAAAAGAGTTTGGGTTTTCTCTTTATTAAATATCTAGCAAACGGGTCACTGTCCTTTGAGAGTGGTAACGCCTAAATGAAATCGGATGCAACTATTATTTTTTAAATTTTATTCCTAATTTTCTCTGCTTCCTTTTACTCCAAGTCAAAAATCAATGATTAATATTTTATGTATCTCCCATCTAAAATGAAGCCACTACTGTGGACCAATGCTACCTACTTTTCAAAACCTGAGAATTTGCCAGTGAGAGAGAGGCAGGCACAATTCAACTTTGTAACTACTCCAGCTACATTTAGACACCAGAGCCATCAAGGACACAACAATCAAGTTTGTTTCTAAATGTTGACCTTTAAGATCTTTTATGGTTCTTGCAAGCTCTTGTGGCTTCCAAGGACTTACCACTGTGAGAAGGTAACAATGTTGATACATCCACAATTACACCTCCTGAAACTCTCTCTCTTTTTGTTGCAACATACTGAAAAACAACAAGAAAAAAAAATCCTCATTTGCTTCTGGAGAGATTCTGAAGTCATCACCAGCAGGGCACTGTAAGAAGCTGATCTAGAAAGGTTAGTAAAAACAGAAGCAAAAAATTGCTGGGTGGGGAGGTGGGGAGAGGTTAATGCAAACATGTAAGAAGCTTATCTTAATGCCTGTCCTACAGAGAAGAAAGATGATCCGTGGCCTGTGTAATATTGCCCCACAATCATCAGCTGAAGTAGTTAAAAATATATAGCGATAATATTTATATGCTCAGTGTGTGTGTGTGTGTGTGTGTGTGTGTGTGTACACTGACAAGACAGACATAAGAGAAAATACCATGCTGGAGATTATAATCAAAGTCAGATAAAACAAAGTGCTGGGGTGAGAGGTGGAAGAGTCATCTGGGTCAGTTACAGTAGGTAGGGAAAACATTTAAAACAATGGTGTTGTTTAGCTTTAAATAAACTGTTAAATAAACTGGGCAAAGTTAAGGGCTGCAGAAACCAGACTGAAGTAAGAAGTTATGTTAACGCTGCCAGAGAAAGTCATTCTAAAAGGTTTTGACCAGGAAGTTGAATCACACACAGAGATTTAAAAAGTAACAGGACAAAGAATGTATCTACAAGAGCTGATGAAGAATATGCTGTCTGTACACTGTGAAAGCAACTCAGGCAACAAGGATAAGACAGACACCAGACACAGGCAAA
>LOEQ01002635.1:207749-242429 GCA_001685075.1 Bramus lutescens | reverse complement strand
AAAAGGTTAGCTTCTAAGGATGCAGGAGTCTGTGGAAAGAGAACACAGGCAGATGAGCCCTCAGAGACAGCTAGTCCACAGGAAAAGACGTACGACTGAAGAGACAGTGGATGGTCAGAAACAGCAAAAGATCGGGAACACACTGAATGGGAGGTGGGGTCCAAAAAACGAGCAACACGCTAAAGATGTTTATGATCATGCACAGCGCGGGAAACGGCAACACCAAGCTTATCCGAGCACACACGGTTCAGAGAACAAGATACCTTATCTCATTATCTTCTTCATTAATCTGTATATTTTCACCTGCTCTTGCAAGACTTGGCTGTTTCTTCTGGGAAAAATAAAAGCAAAAACAAACCAATGGCATGGATTGCAGAAACACCAATGACTGCTGCAAGGTTTGAGGAGCGGTCTTCACTTAACATCACTAATGGCCATTCCGTGCCATCCCAGGGGCTTTTTCTTAAGCATGCAAAATAACTGTGTGTGTGGGGGGCGCGCAATGAAGGTCATGCAAGCATTGTCAACTCAATATTTTTAGACTATTCTACAAATAGTAATCAAATTAAAAAGATATCTCTTAAAGTTGAGTCATAATGATTTAGCACATTCAAAATTTTAGACAGACTTCAGCAAGAGAACAAAAGAGGGAACGCTCAAAGTAGCAGCCACATATAGATACATCTGTTTGGCTTTTAAGCACAGCATATGAGTCTCAATATATTTAATTCCTTTTTCTATTTAATTCAACTGGGTCCTATCCCTTAAGTGTGCATACTCAGTTACAGGACCTGTTCCAATGCACAATGAATAAGGATGGAAATTTTTCTAAAGCTTGAATTTCATTGAGGCTCTACGCTATGATAAAAATGATCTTTTTTTCCTCTATAGAACCATTTCTTGAAAAATAGGAGTATGTCAATCATGTGTATATATGTGTAGCTGGTATGAAAAAACAAACATGTAAAGCTGTTGATGGGGTGGGAAGAACAGCAATTCCAGCATAAGGCTCACCTTCCAGTATAAGGCTCCAAAAGCAAAGCCAATTACAAGAGAAATGAGTGCTGGCAATGCCATGGCTGTCCATTGTAGGCCGGGGTCTTCAGGGGACTTTGCGGCTTTCCCTGCAATTCAAAGAACATGGTGGTGAAGACAGCTGCTGCATTTGGGAGGTTTGCCCATTAGGCTGTGGTTGTTCCCAAAGGCTTCCGTACTGACGTGCACAACCCTTTACAGTTTTCCAAAAGCAGGATTTTCTGTTGAATTCTCTTTTTGCAAGCAGTATAAATCCATATATGCTCCAGCATTTAAAAAAAAAAAGAAAGAAACCCAACAGACAGCAGACAGAAAGAGACTTGAAGTGGTTAAGGTTCATGCATATGTGGAATATGGGCTTGGTATTTTCCCGAGCAGAAAGGATTTCTACCATCAAGCAAATCTTTCCTCTCTAATCAATTGTCAAATTTTATCTAGCCTTCTAGGCCTTAGCATTCTGATCACCCCCTCCCCTCCCCCGCTCCTGCCGCCGACTTTAAAGAGCTTTGCAAAGTGGACCATCAGATCCTGCATGCAGTCCGTCTGCTGCAGACAGGAAGTCATTCAATGCATACTGCATATACAGCACTTTAAGCGGCCTTAAAACTATGGATCATTGCTCATTCACATCCTCAGTGCACCCAGGGGAACAGACTTTCTCCTTTCTACATTGGAAAGTTCAAAACTACACTGAAGACTGGCTGAAGCCACCAGTGTCACCCCAGTCGAAATAACACCTTGAGGACAAAAACAAACGACACCAAGAGCTGATGCCTGTCCTTGAGAAGCACAATAACCTCTTCTCCCCAAAGTGAAACTGACTTTGATGTTCCTTTGGGACTCCTCACAGAGAACAGTTCAGTTATTTGGAAATATTGGCACATATGCTAGCCTGGAATTTCCTTTCAAAGAAATCAGAAATCTCCAACAATTTCAGGACTCAAACTAAAATAAGATCAAGGTAAAATGACTGCTTTTAGCTAACCTTATAACAGGAATTTGGTCACGAGGTCAGCTTAGAATTACGTTTACCATCTAACGCCCCTCCAAGAGATAACTGTAAAGGAACAGATCCGCTGTGCATGTAAACCCATGCTGATAAGGGGAAAAACTCATAGGTTTAGTCTGAAAGGTAAGAAGTCAATCTTATCCACTACAGCGAGAACAGGGATCCGCTATTCCCCTTGCACATGTCAACAACAAGGAAAGAATTTCCTAATTCTATTACTCCTGTACTTCCAACATCATGT
Source organism: Bramus lutescens (assembly GCA_001685075.1). Lineage (NCBI taxonomy): Eukaryota > Metazoa > Chordata > Mammalia > Rodentia > Cricetidae > Bramus > Bramus lutescens. The sequence goes on along the minus strand of LOEQ01002635.1, from coordinate 240,144 downwards.
TTGCTTGTGAGCTCACGCACACACGTGTTCGAGGGTGGGCGTTCAGCATAAAACACAGGGATTGTGCGGGAAGCTGTGGAAAGGGGTTCTATCCACTTAGATGACACTACCTCAAGACAGAGTTAACAGTGCTCCGGCCACGACATCAGACAGACTCGGGATAGACATGTTCTAGGCATGAGAGGTTAAGGGAACAGTAAGAATTTACCTCTTCAAACAAAGCAGCCCCTGCGTTGCAGACAGATTGAGTACATCCTAAGCAACTTCACCGCTTCAGGAATCTCAGTATCACTGCCTACAAATAAATAATCTGTCTATCTGTATTTGTATCCCCTATGAAGGATGACCAGCTATGGCTGCCACTGTCTACTGGGACCATGCACCCTCAGACTATTGGTAGACACACAAGCTGTACAGTTTAAATGCAGCAAGGTTCCTTCTACAGAAGAGGAAGGGAGAGGGATCCAAAAAAAAAGACATGGATGCTATTTCTTCTCCAGAGGTCAGTGTTGCTCACTAACACACACCAGGGAAGACTTCAGCACCATCACCATGGCTCTCCACCAGACTGGATGCCTCAGAGCCCGCAGGAAAGGTAGCTGACCCAAAGCCTATGCACATCACAGAGCACTGCTTTAGTCTGTACAAGAGATTGCCTGCCAAGACCTTCTGGGAGAGAGAGTTGATCAAGACAGAATCTGAGTCATCCTCCGTCCCTGGGTCACAACTGCATGGACTGTCCCTCATTATTACTAAAACCTGCCCATGGTTGAAACAGCTTACGGACTGATTCATTTGTTACACATCCTAGCAATCAACATCTGGAAAACACCTGGAACACAGACATCTGTGCTAATCTTGAGGGGCTTCTTTTTAGGGAATTGGCCTGCTTAGGAACTCCCTGACAATGGCTCTCTTGCCACTTCGGAAACAGGCAAATGATTCAGATCCCAGACTCAACAGCGTCACTGCCCCACAGGTTCCCTATTGTCCCACAGGGTCTAGCTGTTTCCATATGAATGACTAACTCTCACTAGACATTAAGTATGGCTCCATGCACATGCACACTGAGTCATTGAAATTCAGTTAAGTCCCGGTGAAGGAGGGATTAGCACACACCAGCCTAAAGATTTAGAAAGTGCAAGCCACTTGCCCAAGGTCACCTAGCATGCTCTCCTGGGTCCACATATTCTGACTCACAGCAGATCCCTAGGAGATTTGCAACTGACCACAAAGCCGGGCTTTCTTTCTGCACTATTTCAACACTGCTCGGAAGGCTCTCAGACAAGGGTTCTGGAAACACTCTGGCTTTGCATAAAGAATGCTACTATTTACTCTGTAACTATAATCCCATTCATATAGACAGTAGTAGGCCTGAGTATGACTCCTCCCTGCCCTTTCACATCTTTCATAAGCTCAGGTCCTCTGATTGACACAGCTTAGAACTACTCCTCCTCCACTTCCTTCTTCCTCTTCCTTTTTCCTCTTCTCTTTTGGTTTTTCAAGACAGGGTCTCAGTATGTAGCCTTGGTTGTCCTGGAACTCACCCTGTAGACCAGGCCAGCCTTAAAAGGGATCTACCTGTCTCTGCCTCCTGAGTGCTAGGACTAAAGGTGTGTGCCACCACAGCTTGGCTGCTTACAACCCTTCCTTTGTTCTTTTCTTTTATTGGTGTTTTGCCTATATGTATGCCTGTGTAAGGGTGTTGGATCCTGGAGTTACAGTTGTGAGCTACCATGAGTGGCTGGGAATTGAACCCGGGTCCTGTGGAAGAACAGTCAGTGCTCTTAATCATTGAGCCATCTCTCCAGCCCCTGCTTATAACACTTATCTCTACAAACTATGATTCTTTTTTCAAATTTTCCTGACCACTCTTCCCCAAACAGACTAATTTCCTTGATGCTACAGGCAAAAACATTTTACAATTCTATGGCGATTCATGTTATAAACTGTACGTAGGGGTTTTGTTCATATCTCTTAGAATATGAGCACCACAAAAGACTGGTATCTAACATATGAGTGACATTATACCTAGCCAACCTATGGAATGTAAGACCTATGTCTTACAAAAGAAAAAAAAAAGGGTGAAATAAATGGGAATGGGGAAGGAAAAGAAAGATAGACCAGGATGTCCACCTTACAGAAAAAAAAGGCTTAAATAGAATTGGATTTGCATCCAGGTTTTCGCTTTTTGTTTGTTTGATTGGTTTTTTTTTTTGTTGTGGTGGTGGTTGATGTTGTTTTTGAAGTTAGAAAGTAGGAAATTCTTTCCTTCAAATCAGGATAGTGATAGCCTTCTCAAACTACATAATTATAAGCTTGGGCAATTTTATGAAACAACTATTCTCACCAATTAGGCCATAAACAGTACAAGGTGTGACTGCCAACAGAAATATGCAAAGAAAGACCCATTACTGATTTGGGCTTTTCTGGGCTGGGAAGATGCAACTCCACTAAGGTTCCATGCTCTCTTGAGAGATGGGAGTTCAGGGTTGCTGACTTGGGTGGGATTGAACCCTTGTACTTGATGGAAATGAACTGTGCAAACAAGAAGCATCATGAATTTTTTTGCTGAGTCTCTTTAAGGTATCAGACAAATAACAACCTATACAAGGGCAGGGAGACACATAGCAAAGGCTGGCCCGAACACAGCTCTTACCAAGCAAACACACTGATACTCTACAGCAGTACAAGGAGGTGTATGGCCCAGATTGTTCAGTATCCAAAGTACTCTAGAGACATTTCAGAAAACCCAAACCTTAAGAATGAGGTTGTTACCCTTTCCTTGTTCCTAACAAAGTTTTCAAACAAGCCTGGAAAGGAAGATGAAGCTTCTCTATCAGTGAATGAACCACTAACTGAACAAAACGCAAGTCTCTAAAAGAATGCTACAAACCCAGATGCTGTCTAACAATATAACAGTCATGATATGTGGCATATGTTAAAAATTACTGATGTTTAGAGAATAGCTGGCCACAATTAGGAAGACAAAAAAAGCTATAGAGATTGAAAGCTAAGATGACATACATGTTCAACGTAGGCGGTAAGAATGTTAGACAAAAAAAAAGGTCTTGATATGAAGATATAAAATCTCAGCACCAAAACATAAGAAGTAACTAGGCGGATTTTCTAGAACATAAAAAAAAAAAACAGAGATGAGAGAAAACTCTGGCTGTAATATTCAGTCCAGAGGAGGTTGAAGAAAACCTTAGTAAATTGGAAACCAAAGAAGTGAAAATTATACATTGAGATCGACAATGATAAAGAGGTTTCATAAAATTAATACGGGCAATCCCAGCCCTTTGGAGGTGGAAACAGAGGATCAGCAAGCTGTGACAAGTCAAGCTGCACAGTGAGTTCAAGGCTAGCCAGGATTATGTGAGATCTTTTCTTAAGAGAAGCAAAAAAGGAAAGAAAAAATAAAAACAAGGCAAGCCTTGTGATACCTAACACAACACCAAACTGACAAAGTGATGTGTGACCGGCTATCTCAGAAGAAGAGGAACAAAGAATAAGTAGGAAATATTTGCACACCTATGAGCAAACTCTCCTTAGCCTTGGGATTGGAAGTAAACTTAGAAATTCAAGAAACCAGACAAACATCAAGAAAAAGGAATACAAAGAAAATCACCTGTCATTGACATCTTTCACATTACTTAAAAGAAAAAACAAGTGGAAATATGTCAAATATAAAGTACATGGAGAAAAGCAATTCAAATGGATGATTTTGCCTCTCAGATACCTTATTTGCAGAGAGAAAATGTAATGGTGTTACCTTTCAAAGAATAAAAGAAAAAAATTACTAACCCAGAATTTGCTATCTACTAAAAAGTACCTCTACATGCAACAAATACTACATATGTTTCTCAAGAGAAAGAAAAGATTTGTTGTGGATAGATCTGTGTTGCAGAAAATGCTAAAGGGGTTCTATTTCCCGAGAATAATTAATGTGAGGTAGAAACTTGAATTGAGGAAGAAATGGAAGATATGAAAATAGCATAAAAGGTGACACACTTTTTTATTGAAAGGATACAGAGTTGCTTAGAACAACAGTTTGAAAACTCTGAATATGGGCATTTATGACTTAAGGGTATGACATTTTACAAATACAATAGATCAGGTCAGGTAAGGTCCATGTTTTTTCTTGAAGTACACCAATAATAACTCTAAAAAATATTACAAGTTAAGATGTATATTTTAGCTCCCCAAATCACTATAAATAACACAAAAAGATACTGAAGATCAAATAGAAACAAAATGGATCCCTCAGAACAAAGGGGCTAGAATGAAAAAAGAGGGAATAAAATCTGGAGCAAGAAAAAAAGGGGAAAATTTATCCACAACAATGATATTACATATAAAGAGTTGAAACAGCAGAGGCAGCTGGGTGTGGTACCCATACTGGAATCCCAGCACTTCAGAAACTGAGACAGGCAGATAGCAAGCCTGGTTACACATTAGGAATTTGTTTCCAAAAATCCAATGCATGCATGCATACTTTTGAAAAACGATAGAAACACAATATACAAAAATGTGTGGGAATCAGCAACACCAGTGCATACAAAGGAACTTTCGCCTATTAAGGCAAAGAAGTTAGTTTAAATCAACTATGTAATTTTTCCAACTTTAGAATCTGGGACAGGTTGAGTAAGTTAGAAGAAAAGTAAGGAGGATGGAAACAGTACATATTAATATTAACGAGACAGGAACTGAGGGTCTAAGATGTTAAAAGTGATTTCTTTGAACAGACGTGTAGGAGAGCCCTAAGATGACACACACATGAGAAACTAGTCAGATCCAATGTGTTAAGCATGCAGTTCAGAATTTTAGGTTTCAGGAGACTGTCCAGCAAACATCGGACACTGTAGACTGCCAGCCTGTGAACTATGGCACCATTCTTCCATCAGATGTATTAAAAGTCTATACTGTGAAATGTATAGATGTTTCCAAGTTTTGATGGAAACAAATTCTAAAACGTGAAGATAAGAGATTTTTCTTTTAAAATGACATAAGTTACTATAAATCTGTAAAGGAATGAGGCCAAAGTATACACAGTATATTCAAGAGCCTTTGTAATTCTCATTGCACAGATTTGAAAATAAGACACAGTCTCCCAGGAACCTGGGTTCTTGGGTGGAGAGGACAGAAATTTTAGGGAATCAGCTACATTCTCCTCCAACATACATTCTTGGGGAAAATGACAATGTGGCCAATTTCTTAAACATGTGGTAGTAAACAGAGACACAAAACTGAAAATATCCTTAGATGTGAAGAGAGAGACTTAGCACAAATACTTTAAACGTCAAAACTCCATTCTGGCCAGGGACATTCTCCACAAAGTTTATTTTAAGCCTACAATGATTTTATAAAAAAAAAAGTCTTCATCATATTTCTACAATTAATTTCATGCCTTATTTAAAATAATCTTAGCAGAAAGTTTATTGGCCTAATTCTTTCATCATTACCTTACAACTCCAGGGAAATCCAAGTCTATAAATCAGATATTTAATTGTCAGGAAGACCATACAAGGAATAACAGTAACAGAACAGTATTATTAGCAATAGTGTATAAAATGTCTTTAAAGTCCATGCAATACTCCTAGAGAGGCTACTTGGAGCCATGCATGCATTAAGTCAGATGCGGGTACTTACTATTACTGCTATTGCTGTCATTCCTAAGGGAGCTGGCTGCAACAGGGGGTAACATAAATGGTTTTGTGACACTGACTCTGGAATCTAAATAGAAAGCAATAACGTGTCAGTGTTACCATGGTGATTTATATGAATCACAGAGTCCCCAAAAGGTGCAGTGCAATACCAGAGCATGTGCTGGGCCTGCTCCCCAAATCTAGATCATCCAGTTCCTACTTATTCATACTTAGTCCTGTTACTCAGTTTTATCAAGAAATCCGCTATAGCCATCTTGCAGAACAATGATTTGTGGCATGCATACACATGTTCAGAAATGTGAATAATGAAAGACTGTTGGTAATTCGTCACATTTTGAAAGAAAGCAATGATGTTAGTTCTATCATAGGGACCCAGCTCAGGGAGAATAGGGATTCAAATGAGCTGGTGAGGATTGGAATTCAAGTCTTAAGGAAAAGATCTGAGAAGTGAAGAGTGGGGACACTGGGAATGAAGAATAACATAATTAACAAATATCAGGCAAGAAAAAAAGGTGAGCCACCATTGTGCATCGTTAACTCACATAATTCTTCCATTTAAAAATAGTGAGTATTGTTTTTGTTTTGGAAATTGACATATCTCTAACAATTAATAGATGATAATCACTAGTGGTCATCCGTACTTTTTTTGTTGTTGTTGTTGGAAAAACAGACATGGTCTTACTATCATAATACATCCAGCTGATTCAGAAGTAGAGTCTTAACAGAAGTCCCAGCTGTCAACATACATTTAAAACAGAAATGCTTAAATGTCTTACCTTTCTCGGGACCTAATGTTGACGAAAGCACACAATCACTAGTGTCAGATGCCACCATAAAGTCCTTGAAAGCATCAATGGATCTATTGAAAATACTAAAGAATTCTTCAGGAGTGAAGAGCCTGGGTTCTGGCCTCTTCGGTGATTCTTTTACATTCTAGACCAAGAAATAAATAAACTAAATAAATAAGATTCTATTTTCCAAAGAACTCAAAGTCTTCACTGATGTTAAGATAATGGACTACTGACTATGCCCTCAAAGATAAACTATTTGAACTCTACAAGCCGACAGTTTTGAACAGCTGTTCTAACAGACACAACTTAAACTGGCTAGAGGATAATGATTACATCAGATCAGTCTCAGATTCAACTCATGACCAAAGCAATTAGAGGAGGCAGAAATACAAAAGGATAATAAAATGATCCCCCCCAAATTAAGCATTTTAAAGTATGCCTATTAAAGTATGAATGTTAGCTTTTATTTATTTATTTTTCTTTGTTTTTTTTTTTTGAGACAGAGTTTCTCTGGGTAACAGCCATAGCTGTCCGGGAACTGATTTGTAGACCAGGTTGGCCTTGAACTCAGAGACCTGCCTGCCTCTGCTTCCCAAGCTGTGCATCACCACATCCAGTGAGCATTAGCTTTTAAAAGACTCCTCCATAAAACATGTTCCAAGAATTTCCATCTGAGCATTCCAAATATAGAAAGGATTTGAACTGAAGGGAGCTCTATTACTTTTTTTCCTTCTTAATTATTTGTATGCATGTGTTGAGGGGGGTTGGTGTCATGCACAGATGGCCATGGAGTCCAGAAGAGGGTGTCACATCCCCTGGAGCTGGAATTACAGATGGTCATGAGTTACTCCGCATGGGTTCTAGAAACCAAATAAACTTGGAAAGTTTATTGCCTTTGCCTGAATAGTAAGCTGCTGAGCCATCTCCACAGCCCCCCAGAAAATTCTTAGCGATCAAAAATTCTACTCACATGGAAATACCCTACTGAAACTCTCATGCACACATATCATAAGACAGAGAAAAACCATAGCAGCAATGTTTGTAACCCTGTGTCAATCAATGGATATGTGTCTTACTAAACAGTGGTATTCTCAGTAATAATGGAACACTCTATCAACAGCAAAAAATCAACTGTTACATGTATGAAAGTTACTACAACATAAACAATGCGGGATGAAAGAAACACATAAGAATAGAAAGAGTATTGTTGGCTTATGTAAAGCTTATAGATTCAAATCATAGCTCACCATTAGGAACACATAAACAATATTATGTAGTATCAATAGCACACATCTATAATTTCTGGGGCTCCAGTAAAAATGTCATGGCTAGCAAAGGCACATTCTTTGTTATTTGTGATGCTTTATCCAACACTGCCATTCATTTAACATGTCATCTTTTAATCCTTAATATACACACTATTTCCCTTGTGATAATCTTGTGAGGTATCCGTTCTTTTGTGATTCTTACTTGCAATGAATGAGACGACATTCTAGCTATAATAGTAACAGGAGGTATGTAGATAAAGCATGTTAAGATTGTGGATTTCAAGCAGTTGTGAGACAAGAGAAATGGTAAACTGTCATGAAGAGATTATTAATGACAAGAACACCAAGCAGAGACAGCGTTAAGTAGGATTTGAGTCTTACGAGAGCCTAGAGTTTTGATGAGAACAGGGAGAGAACATCCGGGGCTTAAAAAGAAAAGTGTTTAGACTTCTAGAAGTCCAATAGGGCCAGACTGGCTAGGTGAGCCCTCTATCCAGTTCAATCTCGTTCTCAACCCCCTTACAGCTGCTACCCCTTTAATACAGTTCCTCACGCTGTGGTGCGCCCCAGCAATAAAATTATTTTTGTTGCTTCTTCATAACTGCAATTTTGCTACCATTATAAATGGTTACGTAAATATCTGATATGTATGATATCTAATATGTAACCCCTGTAAAAAGGGGATGCTCCCCAAGGGTCGCAACCCACAGATTGAGAACCACTGAATTAGATCCTTCAAAACCTAGTCTATTACAGAGATAGTACTACAGATAATACCAAGACGTATCCACATTTATTTTGCTGCATGTGGCCCTGAAGTACTCATCAGAGACAGTCTATGTTGATACTTGTGAGAGGGATTGTGCCCTTGGGCCCCATTTTAGGAATAAAGAAAATAAAGTAGGAAAAATTAAGATAGGCAAGGCTGATCAGTTACAGACTTAGAATTTGGACTCCTTACTGTTAATTCCTTAAGTCCTGGGGTCCATTACTGTCCCACAGGATCAGAAGCCAGACTATGGTCATGTCCAGACCCTGAAGATAGACCAACGATTCCAAAATGACATGAGGAACCGAAGCGTATTGCTGTTGTCAGTGTGTGCTAATTACATCACAGATAACAGAGCAAGTAGTCTGAGCTCTCCAAGGGCAACACTGGGTTTAAATACATTTGAAACTTACTGGGAAGGTGATATGAACTCCACTGAGGTATGAAATGAAAATAAAAGCAAAAGCAAAATTGTTTTTGGCATTACAGTGCAAAGATACTGTATTTTCACCTTAGGTGGCAATATTTAGGCCTGAATATTCATTTCAGCATTGCAGTTGAACTATAGATTATGGACTTTGACTGTTTTTAAAATAAAAGTTTCTATTTAAAATAGCACAAAATCAGGAGGCTTCCATCCCACTAATACCATTGTATAGGAAAGGTCTTAAGAGCTCTATAAGAAAAATTAATTCTAATGAATATCACGTTACCTTAGGTGCATTTTCTTCCATACATTCCACGAGGTCATCCACTATCTTCGTAAGCTTGTCTATGATGGAGTAATTGCTCAAGCCTTCAGAAATATTTGAAAACTTGTCCAGAAGGTCAGTCAAGCTGAGTGACAACTGTATTACCATATCTCGTAACCAACAGTGACTGGGCTGGAAGACATTCAAAGAGAAGACCAAACATCCATGAATAAAGGGCAAAAGAGCCAGAGGGCTCTTCACATCTATCCGTCACCAGTTAGTCACTGACTGCAGGACAAAGGACTTCCTTAGAACACAGCAGGTCAACTCTTGTCTTGATCCAGCCAGATTTCAGAAAAAAAAAAACAGAATGCATGAGATCAGAGGAAATGGTCAATGACTTTCCCTTCCACGGGACAAAATGAAGCCAATAAGAGTCAACCCTTAACCCACACAAAATTCATCTATGAATGGACTTAAATTCTATGGGAGATTATTTATGGTCTACTCATTGTGACACCCAAAGAGCATTAGATACAGGTTGGTGTTGTAGGAATTACCAACAGTTAATGGGAAGGGGAGTCTTAGCTCTGAAGGAACTCCAAAGCTAAAATAAATTAACCTAAAGGTCTTAATAGGTTTCAAGGCTTCTGAACAGACAGATTACACGGGCAGGCATGTGGTTTGAGGGCTGAACGGAAGCTCTTCAGCCTAGTTGGCAGTACCAGCTGTGTTGTGTGTGGGAGGGAGTGCAAGGTGAAAGTGTTTTCCTTATTCAAAATTATCATTCCACAGTTTGCTCAAAAACTATCCAAAATTTCAAGATTGTGATAGCAGCATGCGGCACCCAGCAGGGAGCCAGTTCTGCCCAGTTGTTAGATAGCAACGAGAAGCTGCAATCAGGCTCAGCTGCACTCTGGCCTAGAATTAATGTCTTGTTATCTATGGGGCCTCTACTGCAGCGTATTCTGGGGTGTGTGGGGTTGCTCAGAAACTATGTACTAAAAAGATAGATGAATGGATGGGGAAAAAAGAAAACAGAGGCCGGAGAATTGACTCTGGTTAAGAGCATGAGTTGCTTTGGCAGAGGACACGGGTTTACTTCTCAGCACCCTTGGGACAGCTCCCCCACATCTCTACCTCCAGTTCCAGGGGACCCCAATGACCTCTTCTAGCCTCTGAGGGTACCTGGTAAACGCATAGTACACTTATATGTAAGCAAGGACTCGGTATAAAGACTGCAAATCCTCCAAGTTCCCACTTGGATTACCAACAAGTTGGTTTCAAAGCTGTCCGTCTTTCATGATCCACTCTGTAGCATGTCTCCTATTGGGTCGATAGGCAGGCTCCGGAGCAGACACACTACAAGACCATTTATACAGGAAAACGACCATCACCAACCTGTGCAATTAGCTGCAGCTATACAAATTTCCTTTTATTCCAAGCTGCCGATATTCTTGGATCTTCTAACACAGTTAAATCCCTTTGTTTTGAACCAAGGCACCTCTTTTATCCTGAGGTGGTTTCTTAAAAAAAAAGAAGTGTTCCTTCTCTCTTCTTTCTTTCTGTACTTCCCAAGAACCCCTGGCTACAGTGGAAGACTATGCTCATTCATTTCTTATTTTTAACCTGGAGAAATTTGAGAAGACTTACAACACCCTCTGTTCAGCTCTACTTATGACATTTCACCTTCTCCTTTCTATTTAGGTAAGACTTCGCTCACTTTCCCAGACCTAAATCAAGTCTGAGTAATAGGGTTTCCCAAGGTCTATCTTTTCAAATGCAGGGACAACTTGTCTTCATAATAACAATTTCTTTGATGTAAAATCACTTATCAGCCAGGTGGTAGTGGTGATCCTTTAATCCCAGCACTTGGAGGGCAGAGGCAGATGGTTCTCTGTGAGTTCAAGGCCAGCCTGGTCTATAGAGCAAGTTACAAAACAGCCAGGGCTTTTACAGAGAGAAACCCTGTCTCGAGAAACAAAAAACAAAAAAAAAAATCATTCATTCATTTCTTTCCTTTTTATCCCCATTCCCCACCTTGCTACAGGACCTTGCTGTGAAGTTCAGATGAATCACCACCTTGTGATCCTTCTGCCTCAGTCTCCCAAGTACTGGGATTAGAGAAACACGCCACCATACACCAGGCTTGCTAGATACATCTCTGGGTATCCTGCTAAAAACTCGCCTCACCCATTTCTAAGCCCTTGCTATATTTTATTCAACAGTCCCTACTGTTTGTACCAGGGTTCTGTTGCAATGACTGCATCTTTAACTCAGCCCTATGCATTCACTAACCTGTTCACTCAGCTATGCAGCAGCTTTGTAAGACTCTTGGATCTACTGGAGAGACAACCAAAGTAAACAAATCATATTCACTATCAGCCTCTTTCACCTTCCTGCTGGGAAGGCAGGGGTGGGGGGGATGACTGGTGGTGGTGGGGGAGACAGAATGTGGAGGAACAGGATGGGGGGCAGAAGGGGTGGCGATAGGTGACCAGTTTTGACTAGAACATCAAGCAGCTTCTTTTCTTTCTTCTTTTTTTCTGTTTAATTAAATATAGTCAGTGATTTGCAAAGAGAACAAAACACAGTGCACTCACTAAGCATTTCATTTGTGAGGCCAGAGGAAGTCTGTTGTTCAATTGTTCCAAGATTATGGTTATGAAATAGCTGATTAAGTGTTGTCAAATTCACAAACAGAATCCTTTCTGCTTTGCCCGAAAATGGCACTACGGCTACTTCTTATCTTTCCGGGGCCATTTAAAACTTTAACGCTTAAAAGTAAGTATTAACTCACAGACATTATTAGAAGACAGACTGTTCTTGCTGGCTCAAAGAATATGAAGGGTTAGGAAAGTTAACAGTAATACCAGATGTTATAGAAAAACGCACTGCCTTCACATAGCTGAAGGCCACATCATTTGACTTGACTGGGTTTGCGTTTTGTCTTTTTTTTTTTCTAATCCATACATATATCTATCAAAAGAAGAAAAGAAAACTGCTTTCAGTAGGAAAACTGGCCTGTGTTTTTCCTTGCGTCCATACGGCATATAATATTACCTTTCTTCCTGTTACCTTCCGATTTTCATGCTCTAAGTATTTCGTTTGAGAGATGATAGGAAGTTAATTACAGTGGGTCTTTCTGAGGCTCCTGGAGCATCATCTGTTACTCCTACATATTTGTACCCGTATTAATCGAAAATGCTAATTGACTGCATGACCTTAAACCACCATCTTTGGACCAGGAACGGATCACTACCACTACTGATTTAGCTATGAATTTTCCTAGGGATTTGAGTGGACTGTGGGCACCAAATAACACCACATGACTAAATGAAAGATACGATGAAAGGCAAACATAATTGTCAGTGTTCTAAACACAAGTGGGAACTGAATGCTTGGCAGTGGCAATGATGAAAACACCCACGCATCCCTAAAATCAGGCGAATGTTGAAAAGAAGTTGCGTGGGTTTTGTAAGCTGTGCCATGGAGCTGCTCTGCGGCATCAGTCAGTCAATTTGAGCCACACATGATGAAAATGTGGTAGAAATACCTTGGGGCTTGCTAAGTCTGGATAGTTTGTCCCCCCAGAATCTGACACGTTATTCTCCATCAGTTGGAGAAGCACAGTCTCTTTGTGCCCAATATAAGATTCGAGGGTTTCATCTGGGTGGTGGTGGTGCATGCCTTTAGTCCCAGCACTCGGGAGGCAGAGGCAGGGTGGATCTCTGTGAGTTCGAGGCCAGCCTGGTCCACAAGAGCTAGTTCCAGGACAGGCTCCAAAGTTACAGAGAAATCCTGTCTTGAAAAACCATAAAAAAAAATAAAAATAAAGGGTTTAACAGTAAGCAAAGCATACTTGGTATACTTGGTAGCTATGTACTTTCTTAGTGAGCTGAAACTTGGTATAGTGCTACTATCAGTCAGATTCTTGGGGAGGAAAGTCCCAGCTGGAAAACTTAGAATGGTATTCACAAGGTGTACACACCTAGCTTCTAATTCTTGGCAACAGCAATATGATTCCATGGGTGGGCAAATCTAAAGTTTCCTAAAAATAGCGCTTTGTAAAAGATTGTCTTTCCATGGTTAGTAGAGCCTTCCCCAAACCTTAACTCCTTTTGGATGATCGGGGTTTGGGGATGACTCTGTGAGTCCTCCCCTGAACAATTCAGCTGGATCTTCAGCGCTTATCCATTAAGTTTGCATTTTATTTTCTCTTTAGAACTAAAGAAATGGACAATATTCAATCTGCCCAAGATGGTATTCAACCCAAGCAATATAAACACATGCTGTTTCTTGGGACAAGACTATAAATGGCCCCTGAGCCAGACCCAAAATAGCAAAGGGAGGACACATCTCAGGAGGTAGCAAAGCCCTAAGGTCATGAACTCAATTCTTAGGTACAGTTACCTCACTTGGAATTCTAGGCAAGTCAATTCATTTAGGGCTTCACTCCCTCCCTCTGTGAAATAAAGGGATCTGCTTAATTTGTCCTGGCAACTGGAGTGGACCCCCATCTCTGGTTACTTGCTACAACATGCACGGTGAACATTTAGTGTCTGAAGTAGAAATTGTTGTAGGTATGAAATGCGCAGAGGATTTTCAATAATGAAAGGAAGATAAAACATTCTAGTGATAATTTTGCATTAAAGTGGATGATGACATTTTGAATATTGCAAGCTAAATATAATTTATTACATTCAATTGAATCTATTCTTTTAAACTTTTTTTTAGTGTGGATACACAAGAAATGAGGATTACACGTGGCTCTTTGTTTTCTATCAGACAGTAATTTGGTTACATGTTCTAAACAGGGCCCAGTTTATCCATTTTCCTTTTTTTCTTTCTTTTCTTACATTTTTAAGAAACACTTTCTTAAGGCAGGTATTGGTGGTGAGAGACTATAACCCCACTACCTCAAGATGATGAAGTAGGAAGATGTGGAATTTAAGACCATTGCTGCCTCCATAGTGAGTTTGAGGTCATCCTAGGCTACAGAAGAACCTCTCGATCAAATAAAACAGAATAAAAAGTTTAAAGTAATACTTTCTTCCTAAATGGAAGGTTGAAGCAGATGAAGAGATAAGCCTGATTATCTATTTAGCTGAATTTAATTTCTAAATTAAGTACTTCATATCATAGGGATGGATCATCTAAAACCATATGGACAGGGACATGTCTTGTGAGGACAGTGGGCACAGCCAAGACCTCATGGGATGTGCACAAATTTAAAGACGAGATAGGAGCATTGCGGAGGTTCAGATACTACATCACCTGGGACCTTAAGGATCGCAAGTGATTGATTACGTGTCAGGGAATGCTTCTCCTTCCTTTCATTGTATCCTTCCATCAAATATTTAGTAAATGCCCACCACCCAGAAGCCACTGCAGGTGGAGATCAGCACAACAAATGAAAACAATGTGTATGTATAGGCTTCCTTCATTGTTGCAATGTTTGTGGGCTAGGGGAAGACTATCAATCAAAACCAATCAGGAAACTGTATTTTGAGCCCTTGTTGGAATAATGCCTTTTCCTGTTTCAGAAGATGAAAGGGAAGCCAGTCAGTATATACGAAGGAGGGATAGAGCCACAATTGTACAATCATTTTTAAGTCACCCTTTCAAACCAGGAACCGAAGGACACAATAAGAAGTCCTGGAATGGTGAAGGAGGAAAGAACACAGAGACCGTGAAAGAGTCTCAGAGCGAACCTGCATGTGCCTTAGGAAAGTTATGGAGGAAGACACAGATGAAAGCTACAGAAAAAGACAGCTAGGAGGTGTACTGTCCCAGTCATAATAGAGGTCCTTAATCAATCATTTCCCTCTTAGCTGCTCCTTTAAAAAAAATGCTTTAGGAACTGGGCCTGTGACTCAGTGTGCCCAGCATAAGCACAATCCTGGGTCTGCTCTCAAGCACCAAAACAAGCAAACCAAAACTGAAAACATATGTAACGGTAGAGATTAGCTCGGGCAATAAAGGTCAATAGTTATAAATTTTGATAAGGAACAGGGTGTTCATGTGAGCTTAAGGTGTCTCCAAGGCTGTTAATGAATAAATGCACAGGAATCAGTTGAACATCTTCACTAGGTGAGAGAAACAAGTTGCCTTATGGGAGATGGCATACATACACTGCAGCCTCTGGGAGGGACAATCTGAGCAAGTGCCAGCAAGAGACACCCTGGCTCAGACGGCATAAATTTGACAGAATCAGTAGAAACTATCAATCACACTTGAAAGGGAACACTTTACCATAAACACAAAGAAAGGCTGAGCAGCAACTTCTGAAGGGGACTTCATGATACGATCTGCTGACTTCTCTTGTAGCTAGAACAAATTACCACAGAGCTGGTAGACAAGATGGAGTTTATTTAACAGTTCTTGAGGCCAGACATTCAGGAGAAATCTTACTAAGCTAAAGTCAAGTCACTCACAGGCACTCAGGGAGGACTTTGCCCTGCCCTTTCCAGTTCCTACAGGCCACCAGCCAGTGTTCCTGGAGCCACTGATTTCATCTTTAAAGCCAAAGCAAGAACATTTGCAAATTTCCCTCTCAATCTCAGATGCATCAGATTCCTTGATAAGGATGCAAGGGCATTCATTGGCTGGGCCCAATTGGTAATAAAATCTTAACCTAACTACTTCTTGATAATCCAGGCTAATCTTCTCATCTCAAATCTGAACTGAATTACTTCTTCAAAGTCCCCATAGCCAGATAAATTAACGGGACTACAGTATCTTTGGGAAAATCACTATTCTTCATATTAAAATCATGCTATTGGAGAGATAGCAGCTCAGCAGTTTAGAGTTGTATTTCTATCCCATGCCTCAAGTTCAGTTCTCAGCACCCATGTCCAGCAATACCTTGTATTCGTAAATTATATATATGAATTCTATATACCTGTACTCGTGAGCATGCACGTGTGTTTGTGTGTGTGTCCATGCACACACATGCGCACACACATGCACACACACACACAATTTAAAACACTAAAAATAAATCTTTAAAAATGAAATCATAAATCATGATCATGGAACGGACCTTTACAAGACTCACAGAAATGAAAACACAAAAGAATGAAACTAAAGACTGCCAATGCATTAAAATATAATGACTGTTGCTAAATTTAATAGAGTTGAAAGTATCTTGCTGATAGGTAAGAAACTATTCTCTACTTAAGAAAGTCATATTAAAGTATTTAGAAACAAATGGCCATGATGGACACAATGCATTTGGAAAAATAATACATATTAATATAGAAAAAGACAGCTTTTCTAAAGCAAATGGATACTGGGAAAAAAAAGCCAGTTGAACCTAAACTAGGGCATATATTGTTCTTTGAATATTCTTGCAATTATTCTGTACAGCTAAGGGCATTTCCAAACAAAAAGTTAAAAAAAAACTGTGACTGTCTATATATAATTTACTCTAATTTAAAAACGATGAGGAATTTACCCCAGTAGCTCCTGGCATATGGGCTAAGACGCACCAGAACAAACACAGCTGGGTATCGACCTTCAGCAACCCCATGTCCATTCTTTCTGTAGTAACCGCCGGGTGAATGAAGGACCCAGCAACGTTCATTCAGGTATTTCAGGGAATTTTTTTTAAATAACTTTTTTTAATTTATTTTACATACCAACCATTTTCCCCTCTCTCCTTTCATTTTTTCTCCTCCCGTTTCCTATCTACCCCTGTCCCCCATCCATTTCTCCTTCATCTCCATGGAGAAAGGGACAGGCCTCCCATGGGCTTGCACAAAGCAAGACACGTCAAGTTGAGGCAGGACCGAGTTCTCCCCTTGAGTTGAGGCGGGTCCAGGTAATTCAGCATGGGGAACAGGTTACCAAAAGCCAGCTAAGCACCAGAGAGAGGTCCTGCTCTCCCTGTTAGAAGCCTTCCTAAGAGACCAGGCTACACAATTGCCACACACATGCAGAGAACCTAGGTGGGTCCCACGCAGGCTCGCTGACTGTTGGTCCAGAGTCCATGAGCTCCCATCAGCTGTCTCTGTGGGTTCCCCTATCATTCTGCTATTTCTAAGCCTAAGAAGTTGAAGGAAACATCCGACCCATCTGGCGGTATTCCGGCTGTGAGGATTTGAATTGGTGATGCTCAGTTGATTCAAATACTAACTGGATGACCACAACCTGCTATTTCTGAGAGGGAATCTGCCAGGCCCTTGAGTGAGGAAAGTAGACTTTCCTTTGTAGTATACTTAGCTGGTTTTTACACTAAAAAGTGAAAAATAAACTGTAAACTGCCCAGTGCCCAAGGCTGACTTTTATTGCTTAGGCCCCAGGGAATCTTTCTGGCGTCAAGACCTACTCCACCCTCCATTGTTTAAAGACAAAAGATTAGGCAGCTGGGGTTCTGACCACCAACAAATCACCACCGGCCACTCAACTGGGAAAGGCGTCTAGTTTTGGCAGAGATGGACACTTTAAAATGAAGGTAAAGGGTAAGACCCCAGTTTCTGGGCCGAGCCCTCCGCTCAAGCTTGATTTTCCTGCCAACTGCGGTGGCCAAGAACAATGTTTCTCAGTAGTTCCACGATAGCATGCCAAGACCAAAGAATAGCAGGCTTCTCTCAATTGCAGAAACACACACAAAATATGTGGCAATCAGTCGGCTTTATTTTTACAAGCCTGGTTCTGGCTATCACCAGCCCATACTGCAATGCATGATTTAGCACCGTCTATGATTAGAACAGCACAAAATCTGTCTATTCAGTTATTTCCCCGCTTAAGGCTTGCTTTTGCAAGGAACAGC
The DNA here is from genome assembly GCA_001685075.1 of Bramus lutescens. Taxonomy (NCBI): domain Eukaryota; kingdom Metazoa; phylum Chordata; class Mammalia; order Rodentia; family Cricetidae; genus Bramus; species Bramus lutescens. The sequence continues at coordinate 222,179 of LOEQ01002635.1, read as the reverse complement.
AGGGTTGCTTGGAGCTCAAGGGAGGTTGCAGTCAAGAGCAGGAAGGAGTCTTTATTACCTAGAAACTTCCTTCTAACATTTGGCTCACCACTGTAATTATCCACATGGTCATTTTCAGTAACCCAGGGTTAAGAGTCAGATGGGTGGAATGGGGTGAGGTTAGGGTGTACTTCTTAGGTCTGTCGTGTTCAAGTTGCAGAACCCTGGTCAAAATAAGTCTGGGCTGTAAACCTCCTTGAGTCTTTTGTAAAACGGAATGATAACATCTAACTAATATACAGACTTTCTCTCACCTTTGCTGGGGGAAGCGGGGAGTGACATCCATCCTTTCACAGACAGAAAAGAAATGTCACACAAAGGCTATGTTCACTCTTCTCTCCGTTTTTATTAAGATGATTTCATTATTTACTCTTCCCGGTGCTGCAAGTGGAATCTGGGATTTTACATATGCTTGGCAAGTGCTTTAATGCTAAGGCCAGAGTTTTTAACCTTGTAAGCACAGGTCTCCATCTTCACCAAGCCCTTGCTGACAATGTGATCAGATGTCTGCGTTGACTGATTTTCAAGCTGCTATGACTTTGTCTATTTGCAGAGAACGCCCCCACCTACATTGAGCCAGTGGCTAGGCTCACGGACAGCTGGCTCAGCATGAAGAACCATGTTCCACAGAGTTCTAAAGAACTTTCAGCAGTTCATGCTACAATGCTCGCCCAGTAAAAAGAAGTATAGTCACGGACAAGTCTCGTGGGCAGTGTTTGAAAGGCGTTTTAAAGAACATAGCAATATGCTTACGCTGGTCATCGTTATGGCTGACCGATCCACAAAACCCAGAAACAACACATGCATAATCAACACGTGGCGAGTATCTGGGACAGGGAACTATGGGACTTGCAAAGGTGAGACCAGCCCAGGTGGCTTTAAATTTGCTTCAGGATTGCAGTTGCGACAGAGACTCAACACGGATGCACAGCATGCGTGCTGAAAACAGGCGGCTGCGTGGCAAGTTGGAATACAGAGGATGTCAGCCTTCATGCAGAATTACTGTGCATCTTGTTGGTCTATGTAACTCTAGTGGGGATTGTCAACAGCCGAACAACCAAAAACTTACATCAAGACAGAAAATTCTAGCTCAGAATAACTTTTATTACTGAGAGACAATTAGGGGAGTCATGGAGACGGGGAACGCATGTACAAGGCCATGGGGGGAAGATCTGAAGCAGACACTGTGCAATGTCAGGGGTTGATAAGCTTCAGGGGGAGGCTATACATGCTACATTTATTTCATATTCACAAATTCTGACTCCACGCAATAGTGTTTTAGGGACAGAGGAGAATTTTTAATTATAACCACATACTTTTATTCAAAGATCTATTGCATGGCTAATAAGTTCAGATATAAAATATTCCGTGCTCTTAACAAAATAGGAATGAGTATGTATATATAGACATCGTCAAGGAATTAAATTAATTAACATTCATTAAGTGTAGCATTAACTTTACATTTAAGCCCTTTTGAGAGATGTCCAGGGAAAAAGGAGACATCAGTTACTCAGTCTAATGAAGACCGTCTGTTTCCTTTTAGTTTACAGGCCTAAAACACAAGCTGAAATGTTAATCAATTGCTTGAGTGAAAATTTTTTTTAAAAAAATTGTATAAAGCAAAATCTACAGATATCGTCTTCAAATCAAAACAAAGAGCAGAGGATTTCTTTAGTGTGAACGACCCATTAGCCCCATTAGCTACTAAAATACAACTCAGAAATGTACCGATTACATACCAAAACATCCATTCCGGTGACATAGTTGAGGGTTATCATATAGTCATTTGGAAGATTTGCCACCTACAGAGACGAATAGATAAGTGAGTAAGTACAAAAGAATTCCTTGAGAAAATATATACATTCCACCCACCCCGCCCCTTTGTCATCTGAAACCCAGTGATAAGACAAGACTTCTGAATTCTCAATATGATCATGGGTGGCTAAGTATACAACATACCTGGTACTGGAAACCTAGCCAGTTACCCACGGCTAGCAAAGGCACGGATCTCAGAGGAGAACCTACAACCACCGCTTTGTTAATTCTACTGAGTTTTGGAAAACGTACCACGCATCTTCATTTCAAATGTAGCACTGGAATTCCCCTTAGGATAATTTTCCAATTTGGTTCTACGTAAGGTCATTATGCCTTTCTCGTCAGTAATTCTCAATGCGCCAGGGCGGGCTGAAGAAGGAATCTGCTAGACACGCTAGTTCTCAAGCCTCAGCAGAAGCACTGCATTTTATCTAACAAGTCCATGGGGATGCTGACAAACTCTCAAGAGGGAGTGCTATGGCGTTCCATGTTGATCCTAGGAAAAGCCAGGATGGACTCTTTAGATTTTTAACTTAGAAAAGTTGGATTTTGTGATAGGACTCTGTTCGGTTACTTTGGGTTGGACACTTGACGTGCCTCACCAACCCGCCTAACGTCTAAAGGTTTGGAAAAGCATCTAACACTCTTAAAGCAATAAGCCTGGTATCAGCCAACCAGCAATGGGCTCACCCTAGGGAATTTGGAATGAAGCTATTTTCCTCATTTATAAAACAGAGATCCAGTTATAGCTAAGTGAATATGCCAAACAGACTAAAATAGCAAACCATGTCCTTTCCTGAGAACTATCGAGGGAAACGGTTGCGAAGGCATCTGATGTCTTTATCCTGTGGCTGCTGTCTTTGCTGCTCACACAGAAAGCTGGGATCACAGGTGTATTTACAGGGGCAGGTTATCTCTGGCAAGTTTTCTATGACATAAGACATGTGCTGCTTCTTTCAAATACACGTAATAAGAACAAAGCCCACACAGTAATTAGCACCACGGTAGGCATTATTCCACCACCCACCCATTTCATCCTTGGTGGACAAAGTTAACAACTGCGCTTTCTGTAACATCTGCAATGATTAACAACAAAGGGGTCTCGTCATTTTCAATTATTTTTGCTATCCGAGGCACTGCGTGCTTAAGCATGCAAGGGCAATATTGTCTCCCTACCATGGTGTCTCTATTTAACAAGTGAAGAAATGGGTATTATTTCTAAGACTCTCCACAAACTGCTGGCAAGGCCCCATTGGTGAACACAACAGGTCTACAGATAGTGCGTATATAAAGCCTTCACGCCTATGTTCTTCCTCTTTGGTTCAGGAAGGTGCTGTGCACATTACCAAAAGAGAAATGTAAAGAGCAAGCCAGATGCGAAACCCCGTGATCTACAATGTTGTACTGACTGCAAGATGTTAGGGCAGCCATGACACAGAGCTTGTGTGAGTAACCAACCAGTATCTGTTTTGACTTAAGGTGAGATGGAACTCATAACTGACATTGACTAAGTTACCAAGAATCATTGACTGGATTGCCCAGAGATCTAGGGTAAAACCAAATTCTGCTGTTAAAAAAAAAAAAAAGTAGCAATAAAATTACTTGGCTGAAGTCACTTGCCTCTCGGGAATTACTTGCCAACTAGAAACCAGGTTTCCCTAATAATGGAAGGTGAATAACTGCACAGCTCAGCAGCACAGATTCATGCAATTTGGCCCCTTGTGCATTAGAACAGACTGGACTCAACAGTCTATATGTAAAATACCACTACTTGCATGGTGACTCATGCTTGTAATCCTAGTATTCGTGAGGCTTAGTGGCCAGATGGCAAATGAAATTCTCCTTGTGAATCTCTACCATTATCTGTATCCCATGATATTCTCACTGTCAACTGGAAACAAACCTGGGCTACTGCAGAAGGTGGTGGTTTTTTTTATTTACTTTAGGTGTTAACTCTTACATTCTATACTTTAACTTTCTTCTTCTCAATCAACTTTCCGACCATGCTGTTATTATTTCTTTTGCCTTCTGTATCTTTATCCCCTGCTTCGAAAAGCAGAACAACCTAGTCATTTTACATAAGTCCATCAACAAAGGCACAGTGTTTACCTTAACAGGCACGAGAGTGAGAAGTTGTTTGTGTTCACGATAGACTAACTATGTAGATTAAAGCCATTCCATACACCAAGAAGCGGTAAGTATTCCGAACACAGGTTGCTGAAGAGTTTATATTACTTTCTAAAGTGGAAGTTTAGAATTAGCATTCAAAAACCTTAGGGTCAGGGGTATAGCAAAAGGACAGAGATAAGGGAGATGCTGGCCGATTCTCATTTTATGAGAATTAACACATAAAAATTAAAGATGCCAACGAAAGCTCGCAGTAAGTCCTATATCCAGGACACCAGCATCTCCACAGTGTCAGGGGGAGGATGCAGCTCCCTCCCACACAGCTACTTCACCGATATTTGACTTGTGGCAGGACCAAAAGTAAGAAGAGAGTGTATTTGAATGTGGTTTTACAATTCATAGTAGGTTTTCATACAGTCACCAGTGTAACCCTGTGAGACATGCTTTCTGAAGCCGATTTCACAAATGAGGATGAGGAGGGAAGTATGGGGGTACGGAAGTTAAGTATGGGGCTAAGTGGCACCTTCGAGGTCAGAGGCAACAGGGGGATCAGCAGGAAAGGAGAAATGCTGACTGGCTGTGCTGGTGTCAGCACACAAAGCCATGGTGTTGGCTCTTGATAGAGCCTGGCTTCCCCTATTACCTTTGGAAGAGAATTTGAAAAACTGAGCTGTAGATATTTATAATGTATTGTATCACTTCATAAATCATCACAATACTTCTCCACATCTGCAGTATGTTGACTAGGACTGAGAAAACATGAATCACCTGGAGATATAAATTCTACATCTGTGATATGTTTATTGATCACTGGGGAAAGTTTTATAGAGACTAGAGAGTTTTGGACCTGACAGACGCTGCTGCTTAAAGGTGCGGAACTTGAAGTTAGGGCCAACGGCACAGGTTCTGAAGACAGCCGTTTATGTTGGTTGCTGGCCCGCCACCTGCTAACTCAGGTCTGGGAAGTGACTCGAACGGCTTCAGTTTTCATTTTCATATGCACAAGTGGAAATTGAACTAGACTGTGGCTAAAGGATTTATGAGGATTAAATAATTCATACTAAGAGCTAGCTGGGCACGGTGATGCATGCCTTGATTCTCAGCCCTCTGGAAGCTGAAACAGAGGGACAGCCATGAGTTCGAGACCCTTGAGATACGTAACAACTATAAAGTCCTTTAGGGTACATGGCAACTGTCTCTAAAATCCACAATGGAGGAAAGGAAGTGCAGGAAAGAAAGGGTGGAGGGAGGGAGAGAAGGGAGGACTTGGACATGGTATATAGAGCGAGAAAAGTGGGGGCCTGCTGAATTCAGAAGCATTATATGTAAGGGAAGGAATGGAGAGCTTGTGGTACGTTTGAGAGACGAGATAGAAAAGAGACATTGAATTAGTACACATTGGAGGGACATCTGAATGCTGGGCACACAGATTCCTGAGGGAGGCAGCACCACTCAAGGGGAACAGTGGCCTTGGGCACATCTCACTATCTCCATTATCTCCACGGACTTTCTACTCTGTGGAAGAGGATTAAGAGGCTAATTACTCAGATTAAGTCTGGTTTAACTTTCTGGCAAGCCTCCAGGAAGGAAAAGGGCAGTAAATTCAGGATGAATGGCCTAGAAGAAGGGAAGGGAGGATGGAGGGGTCAGAGATGGGCAGAGTCACAGGCCAGTGCCACAAGTGCTCCACATTTACACAGAGAACAGAACTCTCTAGAAAAGCTTGAACTAAAGCTGGGTGTTGGTGTGCACAGCTGTAATCCTAGCACTCTGGAGGTGAGGGCAGGAGGATCGAGAGGTCAAAGTCAACGTTAGATATAGATTACATGGAGGGATGGTGAATCCAAGCCAGTCTGGGATACATGAAATGTTCTGGAAGGGCAAAAGATAGAAAGATAAAGGGAGAAAAAGAGAAAGGTGGAAAGGAGAGAGGGAGGAAAAGAAAAGCAGGGGCCTCATCTGGGTTCTCCAGAGGGAACACGATGGTGGTGGTAAGGACCGCACGAAGCACTAACTTTACTCCAAGGACCCGTCGGCAGTCTTCCTTGGATATCTGAGGACTGACCATACTCAACGACGCTGGAAAAAAACAGCAAAGGAGAACAGTTTTCAGAAAGGCTCAAAACTTTGCCAAGAAAACGTCTTGGCAAAGCAAGCTGGCACTGGCTGCTCACCAGCCCCTGCAGGTATTTGGGCTTCAAGAGAAGAGAACACAAAGTCAGGACAGTTAACTCCATCTCTGGGTCACTGCTCTAAAATGTCTGGCTCTCATGACTCAAATGTCATTTGGATCCCGAAAAGTCATGTGATCAATGGGTGCTTGGACATCTGTGACAAGACCCTCAGGGTCTCAGGGTGTCAAGTCCACAGTGGTGACTCATGGTTTTCTTGACACCATCTGTGAAATGTTTTCCTTTTCTAACCTTAATGAGAAAGAAGGTCATGATCTTTGGTCTCATTGGGAGCAGTCATTCAAAAATCATGGTAGAGCAGAGAAGGCTTATGGCATCCATGTCAGTTGGGTCTTGGCCAGCTTTCTCTAACGTGGCTTTTAGTTTCCAGTATACTCCAGGAATATACTAAGTGTCTTTGGACAATTTTTTCCCCATAAGTAACGCCTAAAAATCTAATTAACTAGATAGCTACCATTGATTGTTTAACGGTATCTGGGTGATTTCTTTTTTCCTTGTGTAACAATCCTAGTTGTCCTGCTCTTGTAGACCAGGCTGGCTTCGAACTCACAGGGATTCACCTGCCTCTGCCTCCTGAGTGCTGGTATTAAAGGGGGTCTGCCACCACCGCCGGTCAGGGTATCTGGGCGATTTCCCTTGTCATTTTAAAAACTGAAATAATGACTTCAGTAAACTTCCTATGCCACCTCTCATTAGTTCAGAACACTTAAATGAAAGCTGATAACCTTTGTTTCCTTTCAAAGAGAACACATTAAATTTTTTTCTGTGCATATGGTAATAAGAATCAAATCCAAGGCCTTATCCATGTTGGTCAATAACTATACTCATTGAACCACAACCCAGCCTAAGCTCATTTTTAAAAATCTGTCTCACAATGCCATGGTTTGAATATAGTTTGCTCCTGCAAAATTAATGATGAAATTATTTTTTTATTATTTTTACATTGATTTAGACTCCCCTCATGCCCCCACCTCCACACACGCCTGTGCATCTGTGCAAGTCAGAAGACAACTTGTGGGAGCAAGTTCTCTGTGCTTTTTCGTGAAAGTCCCTGGGATTCAACTTGGGACCCTCAGGCAAACATCTTCGCTCACTAAACTAATTCAGCAGTCCATCTTGCTGAAATTTAATTGTGAAAGGTGGTGGGAGTGTGTGAGGCTTTGAAGAGGTAGCTAGGATTCTGTCCTTAGGAATGTGGTTTGTTCTCTTAATACAATGTACAGATTAATGAGCTACCACAAGAGTTTTCCTGCCTTAAAAGCCAGCTTGACTGGGTCTTATCTTTGCCTTCTGTCTCACTTTAGGGTGCACTGTCCTGTTTTCGGACTCTGCTACACAGACCACCAGATACCATCCTTGACTTAACCAGAACTGTGAGCCAAATTAAAACTCCCCATAGCTTACCAAGTCTGAGATACTATGCTCTTAGCAACAGAAACAGAATAAGATACATATACCTTATGAGGATTTCAGTTGTTACAGTAACTGAGCTTCTAAATGTGATCGCTTTCCAACGAGAAAAGGTGGTACAGGAAACAGAATTCATTGTCTTACCCTGGCAATTCACAGAGGACAGCTAAAACATTTACCTCAGGCTACTGGAAAAAATTTTCAATTATGAATATCAATTTACCACAAAAAAGCCTTTTGAGAAAGCAAATCACAATTTAGAAAATATTTAAAGATTAAACAGAACAGTTAAAAAAGAACTAAAAGTTTACATTTAAGTAAGTTCCCCCAAATGAAGAGCTGGGAGAACAGATGGGAAGGATCTCCTTGAACTATTTCAATATTTGGATGCCTTCCTCCATGAGCAGTGACATTCAACACTGCATCCTAACAATTCATAGAGTTTTTCAAGTCCATCCTTTCCCCCCCCAGATACTTGACTCTTTCCTTAGGTAGGCGTGTGCTTGCCATTTAAAAGAGGCCTTGCAACATTTTTCAAAAACAGAGAGAAACGTTCTGTAAATAGATGAACCTATTATGCTAAGTAAACATGCCAGAAGGATTTCAAATAAAAGCCATGGGGACCATAGAGGCAGTAAAAAATGTCCAGGAAGAAATTTAAAAAAAAATAAGATAAAATGTAAAGCTATAAATCATGTGCTCATGTGGCAAGAGAATCTCGCCCGAGCAAACATACCTTAGGCCTGTGGGCACCGCGAGTTGTCACTTACTGTAAGGACAGAGCTGGCAGAGTACAAAGGAATGATCTCCACCAGAGGAACAGCTATGAGCACACAAAAACAGTACGGGCTCACATTCTTCCCACCACAACAAATATGCCAGGGTCAGCCTGAAAACCCTCTGCTTTCAGACCATTCCCCTTAGTCTGGGCAAGGTTGATTCAGTCTAGGCAGTACAAGCTAATGAGACTCACCGCGGCATAGAATAATTTAAAGTTGAGAAGGGTTGCCAGATTCTCTAATCATATCGACCTTCTTGGGGTCCCAGACTTCTCTGGGGAGGAAAGCTATCTACACAGCCCCCTCAGAAGTGGACGTAAAGGAAAGGAAGGCACAATTTAGAGGTTCAAATGTGAAGGATTCTCAATCATGACCATGTTTCTCATTTCAGCATTCAGAAAAGGGAATCCTAGAAGGGTCCAGTAATTTGCCTATGGGCAGATGACCAGGTGTTCAATGGTATTCAAACTACCCTGTGTTCCCAGCTTCCACCAGCACATAGTGCCCTACCATTCTTTAAGAGAAATTCTGCAATCTTCTGCCCCCATAATCTCAGCAGTCACTCCTCTTGGAAGGAAAGAGGCTGCTAGAGTAGCGTAGGAAACACTTAACTTTCCAAACACACACACACACACACACACACACACACACACACTACAGAGACAAACCTACATAAGCACTGTGGCTAAAGCAGCCCGGCAGCTTCTGGTGAAATCATTGAATCATATACTTTCACCCTCCGGCCCACATCCACAAGCAGCACCTCAGCACTTCTGCACGGGGGCCACACAGCTTCCCCAGAGAATGGCGTGACTGCTCTGCTCTAGCCTACCAATTTTGGTTACAGCCCTGGCTTCCTATCAGGCTCTCAAAAGCTCTCCTGCGTCAGGCCAAGCTTTATCTGGAAGCACAGATCTCCAAACACAAGTCACAGGGCTTGGTAGCTCTAGGAATCCCTGACCGCTCCTGCTCCTGAGGGCACAGAACGGGTAAGGGGCTCAGAGCTAGGCTTCCCTTCTCTGGCACTCTCGTTTCATTTTTTTGTTTATAGCTTCCTTGGATCATCTCTACATTCCCTTCTACATCCGGCACACTACCACCACCATAAATGGCTGAGCATCCGAAGGCAGTTGCCCAAACACTCTTCTATTTCAATTCTCACGATTATTTGATAAGATTAAGCATGATGAACTTATTGTAAGAGGCAAGAACACTGAGGTCAAGAGAATCTATGTGATACCAACTGGTTAAAATAAAACAAACAAAAACTACCTTATTTAATATATATCACAAAATTGAGAAGCAGACACTGAGATTTAGAAAGGTAATTCCTTATCTAATGTAAAAGAACTAGGATGTAAACTCAGATCTGCCAAAATTTATCATTTTGTAATCAATGTACACAGATGGTTATACTATGCTGTGAACTTTTTAAAAAAATTAATTACAGTTAGTATGTGTGTATGTGTGTGTGTGCGCACGCAGTCACATCAGTGTGTGTGTGTGCAGTCACATCTGTGTGTGTGTGTGCATGTGCAGTCACATCAGTGTGTTGTGTGTGTGTGCAGTCACACCAGTGTGTGTGTGTGTGTGTGTGTGCAGTCACATCTGTGTGTGTGTGTTGTATGTGTGCAGTCACATCAGTGTGTGTGTGTGTGTGTGTGTGTGTGTGTGTGTGTGTGTAGATCTAAAGGCAACTTATGGACATCCATTTTCTCCTTCTCTCATATCGGGTCCCAGGGATAGAACCTGGGTTGGCTGGCTTGTCAGAAAGTGCCTTTTACCTGTTAAGCCAACTTGCTGGCTCACATTGTGATTCAGAGAGCAGATCTATCAAACTTCTTCAATAATTCTCTGTGCTCAGGGGTGGTTTTTATTCCATTTCCTTTCCCTCTCCATCAAACACAGGCTGTGAATTGTATAGGTCTTTATTCAGTAACCAGTGGCCTTCGGAGCCCTGTTATTCCTAAGTTGACTTATTTTCAAATGTCTTAATATAAAATGCCCTAGAAAACATATTGATTTCATCAGAGGAATTATTAGAGGTTTTTCCCAAGTCAAATGCTGGAAGGCAGAAAACCTTTCTCTTTTCTTGTTCAGTGATTTTAACATTTGCGTTTGGAGTGAGAAATTATATTTTACTGTCAATATTAACAAATATCTCTTCCCAAGCCTTTCTTCTTTCTCGGCTTCTTAATACTTTTGTAGTATTTTTCAATGTATCAACTCATTTTTAAAAAGTAATAAATACTCCACGGATAAAGAGAAGAAGAGAGAGTCTTGGAAGGTGTTTGTAATCCCCACCTGCGGTACTGGCAAACACCACTTTGACATTTACAAGCAGTCGTTGTTATTAAGTTATGTCCCGTCAACACTTTGCAAGTAATTTCTCTTAAGCATTGCATTAATCACATGTTCAGTCAGCACGTATGGTTGTTTTGTATGTCTGCATGCATACCTGTACACCATGTGTGTGCTTGGTGTCAAGGACGTCAGAGATGGCATCGGATCCCCTAGAACTGGAGTCACAGAAACCACGTCTTCTGGAAGAGCGGCCACTACTATTGACCTGAACATCAGTGTGCAGTCACATCAGTGTGTGTGTGTGTGTGTGTGAGTGTATGTGTGCAGTCACATCAGTGTGTGTGTGACTGCCTACTTGAAATTTGCAATTCCCCAAGCTCATGCTCAGCATCCCCCAATATAGTAGCAGTTCCAGGAGGTTAGTTTTCAGTGACCTACTTCAAAGCATACACTGGAGCTTTGTACTAACTGATATTCTTAAAATCTGTATGATAAAGAATCAATTGGAGACTAGAATTGGGACTGAATTAGAGCAAAGATAATGACCTCTTGACGCATTTAAAATTATTATTATCTTTATTTTTGCAGCACTAGATGCTGAGCCTAGGGCTTCACACATGGACCATCTCTAGTCCCGAGTTACATCTTAAGTACTTTGTCTCTAAACTTTTGACAGAAGAGGCCATCTAAAGCAAACTGTTCTGAAACCTCCTTACAGAACTTCATGAAAAATGTAGGTGCCTGGACCCTTGCCTGGGCTCACTGAATCAGCTCCTTGGAGCAGGGCCCAGTGTCTCATAAGCGCCACAAGCATTGGCAATCTGCAAGGAAGTGCAGCCTGTGCCTTCCCCATTCACCCAACAACACCGGATGGGGAGTGCGAGGGTTGCTTTTAATGGTTGACTCGAGGCAATCTGGAATTGCCTGAGAAGGGAGTCCCAACGTGGGACTGTCTACATGAGGCTGGCTTGTGAGCAGATCTGTGGGGGATTATCTGGGTTGCTCTAATTGGAGTGGAAAGACCTATCCACTATGGGTGGTACCATTCTCTGGGCCTGAAACGCCCACTGTATTAGAATGGAGAAAGCGAGCCGAGCGATGCATTAATTCAGGGCTCTCTGCTGACTGTGTGTGTATATGATATAATCAGGTGCTTCAAGTTCCTGCCTCCTTGATTTCCCTTCAGCGATGGACTATTAACTTGGAATTATAAGCCAAATAAACCCTCTCTCAAACTGCTTCTATTATTCGTAACAACAGAAAAGAAAGCTAGGAGAGAGAGCCTGGTGTGGTGCCACGTACCTATCACCCCAGCGTGGATTAAAAAGGCCAGAAGTTTGATGTGGCCAGACTGGTGTACACAGGCAAATTCAAATTCAAGAAATGTAGCAAAATGAAACACAAACACACACAAAGGGAAATAACACATCTCCCAAATACTTGCATTTTTGCACTGGTGAATGCATGTAACTCAACAATAAAGCACTTACTTAGCACGCACAAGGCCTTAATACCATATTACCCCACCCCAGGGTGGGGGAGGGTCAACAAGTGAACATCTTCTATTAATATGCACAAAACTTAGAATATAAACACACATCATCTTCTTAATATTATTTCTTGGGTCATCAGTTAACACGAAACTTGAAGAAAGGGCCATGCTCCATGTTTCCAAAACTCCTTCCTCCTCACCCTCATATATGTGGTCCTCAGCGCCAAGCTGGAGAGCCGCTAGCTATCTGTATCGCTTTGCTCACCAGGCCTTCGGGTGACGTATGCATGCGCTGTCATATTTTATGACGCTCAGTGCTAGGGAACAGACTCAGGGCCTTGTGCACACTAGGCAAGAATGCTTTTAAATCTGGAATGTTCTGGCATGCCAAGGAATCTGCATAAATCGTGAGTGTGTGTATGTGTGTGTGTGCTTCTAATTCTTCACTGAGGCTAAGTTAGCTAAACCCTAACTACAGAATTTAACTTCTATTTTCAAGTTCTGTTAAAAACACCACACACACGTGCGCACACACACACAATCAACTCATAAGCCAGTAATGAATATCTAAAGATGGAACTTCCTGTTTCATCTACTAATACCAAGAAGTATATTTTATCTTTTTCTCCATATAACAACTCTTATTTCTTCCTCTTTCGTATCACCTCTGTTCTCTATAGTCAATTTTCTAAAAACCGAGAGACACATAATTAAGGAATTTTCACTCAAATGACTTTTCTTTCTTTTATGTCATTATATAGAACTAAGCTGTCCTCCACCTTATGATACTCCTGTCTCGGCTGCTAGCATCACTTTTTCGTGTATGTCATCGTGTCTAGCTCATATTTTGATGATACTGAAATCATACTCAGTACTCCAAGTTCAAGTATAAACTATCCTAGGTCACGAGAGTACGACACAGTGCATTTCCATTGTGCTTGGCTCTCTGTCTTGAGTCTTGAAAGAAGCATCCAGAGAAACAAAGCAAGAAGCTGGCTGGGACCAAACCAGTTGTGTTCAGAACGGCTTTTGCTGAGGAAAGGCTTCCAGAGAGACAAGCATAGAGATGAGTGGCTTCTAGGGGCGGGAGAAGTACCTCTTGCTATGTTCATTGGGGTCAAATCTCTTGCCACACATGACAATCTTTGTACTGCTAGGGGAACATGGTCGTCATAGGTGGTCGTCATAGAGCAGGAAGGCATGTGGCAGACATAGCCACACTGAGAAACCCACTCAGCAGATTACAGGGAAAAGCCAGTCATTGTCTTTCACTGAGAGAGGACAAGAACAGCAGAGAACCAAAGTCATTCTATTGCTGTTCAATGGGCCAGTTTTACAGACAAATCCTATGACCTACATGTCTCCTACATGTGCTGCAGAAGCTCTTCAGATTCATACAGTCCTCGTTTTAGGAAACTATGTGCACAGGGCAAGAACGCCCTAACTCTATGGTTAGCAAGCATAGGGAGGAGTCATAGCTGCCCAAATCATTCCTTACTTACCAATTTTGTGATGTCTTTTACATTATCAGTCACGGGGTTCCCGCAGATCTCCTTAGTTTTGACGAGAGGATTAAGTAGGAGCAGTTGAAGATAAATGCAAGTGATAATCCAAGTCTAAACAAAAACAGAAACATTTCTTGGAGCCCATCAGTAAAACATGCATGATTATGCAAACCAGTAACCACCATACAGCATATGTGGCAAATGCAAATAGACCAGCACATTCTGAAAATCGGATGGCATAAATATAATTAAATGCTAAGCCTTCAAGCTGCTCTCACCAAACTTCAAAGAAAAAGAGCAACAACAACAACAACAAAATATTCCTGGATACAATCCTGACTGAATTATTCTTTCAGTGGCTTTACTGTTAATTTCTGTTGTAAGCTCTCCACAGCCAGTTTCCTAACAGCAATTAGGGATGAACTTGCAGCAACACGTGGAGGAATTATCACTTGGGGGGACCTCAGGGAAAAGGTAGGAATGCATGAAATTCATACCCTAGGGCTGAAGGGAATCACTTTCCTTTTAAATGCAGGCAGTTTGGCAAGCAGGAACACAACCTTGAGACCAACTTTCCTTTAGACCTCTGCATCAGCACACCCTGCTGCAGGAGGCAGAGCTGAACCTCAGTTCTCAGACAGCAAAAGAATCGTTGTGCGGAGTCAGTTTGGTAGCCACTTTATAGGGAAAACACTACCTTAGCCAATAGCTAGGCATTTCTGAACTCTGATGGGAAACTCTCTCTCTCTCTCTCTCTCTCTCTCTCT